>JAMKQA010003201.1:0-50483 GCA_024699735.1 Posidonia australis
TGTTTCAGGTGCAGACCGCGTGCAGCCAGTTTCTGGTGCAGGAATCGGAGTTTCTAGCCGCGCATCGAGATCCTAGAGGTGAGCCTTGGTTACAGTCTCTTTTTATTCTGTAATTTGTGTAATTAGGCTTGTGATGCTTTTGTTTGGTAGCATGCCTGGGTTCGGGGCGTTACAGCCCCACTCAGTGGGTTCTGCGGTGGAGGGCGGCGGTTGACCGAGACGCTCGAGTCCTCTCTTGAGCGATGGAAGCTTAGGGAGGAGGAGGAGGAAGATGAAAGAGATGCCTTAGGGGCCTCATCCCGACTCAAGAGGCCACAAGCCTCGCCAGTGGTGATGAATCCACCACCGGCGAAGGTGAACAAGGCGTGTAGGGGGTGCTAACTCTGGCGAAACACACCCAGAGGACTCGACCGGACCCGACAGGGATAAAGGAGCAAGATTCGAATCTAAAAAGAGGAGGATTACCTGGGTGAAGGCTGCTTTCTTTCCCAACGAGGCTTGACGGCGACGTTCTCTAGACACAACAGCTCTAATGACGGAGGCTCGGGTGTGTTGGGGCTGCTAAGGATTGTTGGAAGAGGCTCAGAGTTACGGGCGTTTGACAGGGCTTCTGTTTGGGTTCCAAAGGGTTGTCTATGTTTCAAAAGGACATCCTCTGTCTTAGTCGGCGGTGAGGTGTTTTTATATGTCGGTGAAGCCTTCCAACGTCGTCGATCCTCTTCTCCAACGGATGAGTATCATCAAATGCACGTGTGAGCTGGTCGGGGATCACGCGTGATGGCTGCTAGCTGAGGAATCAACGTCGTTGATCACATGGTCTGCCAGAGAAGAGGCGCTGGAAATTACGGATATCGTCGGAGAAGAGGGGTGCTGGAATTATTTTTGGATTTACCTAAGTTTTTGGTTGAAGGGAAATAAATGAAACAATGGGCTTTTTAATGGGCCTATGGAGTGGATTTTAGGGTTTTTAAGGTTTTAGGGGTTTTATTTAATTTAGGTTTTTGGGCTTCATTATTTTAGGTTTTTATGGTTTTAATTAAGGGTTTTGGGTTTTATTATTTTAAGTTTAATTAAGTGATTTTAATTAGGATTTTTGGGTTTTATTATTTTAAGTTTTAAATGGATTAGATTTAAGTTTAAATGGATTTGGGTAATTGATTTTTTTACTTGATTTAATTTAGATTTTGATTTAATTGGTTTTTACTTGATTTGATTAAGGATTTAATTAAGATTTTGGTTTTTATTTGATTTAGGTTTTAATTAGGGTTTTTACTTAGTTAATTTGAGTTTTAAATGGTTTAAATTGGTTTTATTTGATTTTTGTTTTTATTAGGGTTTTTACTTAATTAATTTGAGTTTTGATTGGTTTAAATGGATTTTACTTGGTTTTGGTTTTAATTAAGGTTGTTACTTAATTAATTTCAATTTTAAATGGTTTAAGTAGATTTTATTTGATTTTGGTTTAAATTGGGGTTTTTACTTAATTAATTTGAGTTTTGAATGGTTTAAATGGATTTTACTTGGTTTTGGTTTTAATTAGGGTTTTTACTTAATTAATTTGAATTTTAAATGGTTTAAGTAGATTTTATTTGATTTTGGTTTTAATTAAATGTTTTAGCTTAATTAATTTGATTTTTTAATATTTAAGTGGATTTTATTTGGTTTTGGTTTGGATTAAAAGTTTTTACTTAATTAATTTGGATTTTTAATAATTCAAGTGCGTTTTATTTTAATTTAGATTTTTAATTATGGGTTTTTGCTTTTATAGACTTGGATTGGGTCACAATGGACTTATGTGGGCTTAAGTGGGCTAAGGTTGAGCTAGGGTTTAGGTGGAGTTAAGGTTTAGGTGATGTTAGGGTTTTGGATTTGGTGGTCGCAATTAGAGCATCTTTCTAAAGGAGTTTGCTGCCAAGTGATTGCAAAATCGAGGTGTCTACAGATATCCCTCCTTGAGCAAGGTCGAGGAAACTGAGACTAATGCTCAAGGTTGACAAGACACCCCGCCTGAGCCTACAGGAGAGTGGTATTTGCTATAGGGCCGTGAACCACTTATTCGATGGATGCACCGAAAGTCACAACTCGTGGCCCGTACATGATGCTAATGCAAGGGTGATGCATGATGCGCAAGATGCAAATGATGCATGCAGACAATGCTAACGACGAGTGGGTAGCCCACCAACCCACGGAAGGGAGCACGATGGACTTTCTGACTCATGCCATGGAACATCTAGACAAAGGGAACTTGGCAGATTGACAGGCCCTTCAGCCTGAAAGGAAGCATGGCAAGATATAGAACTTGCCAACCGAGGGTAGACTGATGACGGATGTCAACTAGATAGTTTGGGATATCAGCCAACTCCAGACAATGTAATGGTTGTCAATCAGGTAGTTTGGGCTACCAACCTGGAAGGTGGGGAAAATAGTGCAAGTGGGGGATTTAACAAAGAGGTGGCACCAAGATTTGTCCATCTAGAGCAAATCTAGGATGGGATCATCTTGACCTCGCTTGAGGCCTAGAAGAGGATAGAAATAAAACTTATTCGACTAGAGCAAGTCCAACAAAGTGGATGGCACAGAGATTCGTCTGTCTGGAGCGAATCTCGGATGGGAACATCTAGACCTTGCTTGAGGCCTAGATGAAGATGGAAATAAGATTTGTTCGACTAGAGCAAGTCCAACAGAGAAGATTGGATTCCACATGACCAGAACGGAAATCCGATATGACTTCGTCTGATCGGAGCAAAGTCGAAAGGAGAACTAATTGGAGTTTGCCTTACCTGGTACAGAAGTCTATGACGGTGTAGACACCCCGATTTTGCAGTTACATGGTAGCAAGCTCCTCTAGAAAGATGCTCTGGTTGCGACCACCAAACCTAAAACGTAATTCCACCTAAACCCTAACTCCACCAAAACCATAAACCCACAAGCCCAGTAAGGCATACACAAGCCCACTTTGACCTAATCAAAATTAAAACCAAACAAAACTCATTTAAAACATTTAAAATCCAAATTAATCAAATAAAACCCTAATTAAAACCAAAATTAAATAAAATCCACTTAAATCTACTTAAAATCCAATTTAATTAAGTGAAATCCCTAATTAAAATCAAAATTAAATAAAAAATATTTAAACCATTTAAAATCCAAATTAATCAAGTGAAAACCCTAATTAAGTAAAACTTAATAAAATCCATTACAGAATAAAATCTGATTAGAAAGAAACCCTAATCCAAACAAAAATCAACCGAAAATCAATGAAGTCAAAATCTAAGTCAAAACCCTAATAAAAAACCAATTAAACCAAAATTTAAACTAAATTCCTAATTAAGTCAAGTAAAAAACTAATTAAATCTAAATTAAAACTCAAACACAAAACTTTAATCCAATTAAATCACAAAAAACCCTAAAATAATAAAACCCTAAAAACCCTAATTTAAAACCAATTAATTAAATCACAAAAGTCCTACAATAATTCAAATCCAAAAAACCCTAAGTTAAAACCAATTAATCAAATCTTAAATCAAAAAATCAAAAATTTAATTCAAATCACAAAACAAATAATAAAAAAAACCTAATTAAACTCGAAACCTTAATTAAAACCATAAAAAAACCTAAAATAAACAAAACCCTAATAATTCCAAAAGTCTTAATTAAAGTCACTTAACCAAATTCAGGAAAACCTTAAAAATCACAAAATCAAAAATTAAATTAAAATCATAAAGAAACCTAAAACTAAAAAGCCAAAATCCTAAAATCCCTTAAAAACCCTAAAACACAGAAACCTAAAAAAACCCAAATCAAAAGCCCATCTCCACAATCCCAATTCAGCCCAAATGCACCCCATTTTCACCTCAATCACCAACTTAGGAAAATCCAAAAATAATTTCGGCCATCCTTCACCACCAATGAGCCCGAGTTTCCAGATGAAACCTTTGGTAGGATCTCGCAATCTCCAGAGGAGATCCTTGATTCTCCTGTCATCTCAGCCTTTCCTCCTCCAACATGCGCTATATCCAACGGCGTCCAACCCTTGAGGAGGAGGATCGACGGCTCCATGAGGCTTCACTGGCGTTTAAAAACACCTCGTCGTCGACTGAGAAGACCTCCTTCTTCTAACGTGCTTCAAACCCACAAAGGGGATCCCATAGCCAACCAACGATCCCCAAATCTTTTAGAGCACCCCACCAGTCCTTTTGCAACCCTAGAGAAGCCCTAACTGATGACCGCTGGAGTTGTAGCCAGAGGAGCACCGTCGACCGTCCCACCGGGAGAGACAACAGCCATCCCCAGGTATTTTTCTTCTAGTTCCTTTTGGTTCTAATCATGTGCCTTAGGTACAAAGGATTCTCCCTAGCTTTTTAGACGAGTTTAGTCGGAGTAGGCCGCCCTGCCGGTCATCTCCCTCTCCTCTGGTGGTGGGTTCACCACCACCGGTGAGGTCGAGAGCCTCCTGGGCCAGGCAAGGCCCCTCGGGCCTCTCCTCCCTCCTTCCTCCTCTTCCTCCCTAGATCCCTTTCAATCAGGAAGGGATCATTTAGGCCTCCCGTGCCTGAGAGCGCCGCTGCAACCCCGTCAACCATCGACTGCCGCTGTCGAGATCCCCTACGCCATTTAGACGCCCTCGTCACTCACCACCTCCTCTAGAGGCTCCACCACATCACCTCGCCAGGCCGCCGCATCGTCGACTCTGAGCTTGGAGCGCCACCCCAGCCTCCGTCGTAGTCCTCTCTGACGCAGGGGATGGGTGGACGCCCCAAGACATCCCCAGCTATCAACGACACCACTAGAAGCCTCCTCTTGCCATCCTGATGATCTTCCAACCTCCGCTCGAGCCTTGCCATCGTCGAAGCTTCGCTACTGCCTCGTCGTCGTCTTTTCCAATGCCGACAGCTGCTCGCCAGAGCCAGAGGTGGGGGGAGATCCTCAGGCATCCCCATCTCCGTTCAACGCTATGGAAAGCTCCGTCGTGCCTCCCTCCAACCTCTTGGGCCATCGCCAGAACCTCTCTACTGCCACAACGTCTCTGGCCAGTCGTCGAAGGTCGCGCCAGAGTGACAATGCTGGTGATCCTCTGGTGAACTTCGAAGGATAGTTTTTTAATTTAGGTCTAGTTAGTTTTAGGATATTATTCTAGGTCCTTAAGTCATTTCATTTAGATTCTGTATTTTTATATTTAAGCCATTGTAGTTTTAAATAACTTTTGTTTTTATAAGAATTGCATGTAGCTCCCTGTAAATTTTAATTTTCTGTGTTTATTGCATTCAAGCATGTTTTATCACATTTAGGTCCCTGACATCATGTTTTTCTTTGCACTTAAGACTTGATCATTTTTGCATTGGGTCCTAGAACTTTTTAAAATGAGTTTTCCCTGTGAGATTTACATTCTAAGCCCTAAAAGATTTTAAAATCACATTGACCATCATAAAAGTTTTATTTTTATCACATTTAAGTCCTGAAATTTTGCATGTAAGCCCCTAGACTCATAACATACAGTCATGAGTGGGGAAGATTTGGATCCAGACCCTTAGACTAATTTCAAATTCATCATTTAGGGTTTTAATTGTTTTCACACCTATTTTTGTCATTTTCCACTTATTGCATTTACAATTTTGCACTTAAACATTAGTTTCATTTAAATATCATGTCTGCATTGTAAAATGATATTTAAATTCCACATTTTAGTCACATTTGCACTCTATGTGTGAATTTTGCACATTAAACCCTAAACTCTAAGGAAATTATCAAGGTACAATTTTTAAACATCTCAGTGCTACATTTCCATTTAATCCATCATCTGCCCACTAGGATAGAAGTCACTGTATACATTTTAATCTAGGGTTTCCTCATTTTTTGTGAATTTTGCATTTTAGTCCCTATACTCGTCCTTTACTGCGTTTACATCGTTTTATTGTTTTCAAGACCTTGTCCTTTTCATGTTTTCTTGCAAATAACATTTTCCTGACATTTGCATACATTTTGGCATATCTCAGACCATGCATCATCCCCATACATGCATTTATCACATCTGGCCATTGAAATGACCAAATTGCCCTTGTGCCACCAATTCATGCACCTGCATGTTAGTTCTTGCGTTAAGTCATGCATAAACTTTGTCTAAGTCATTCCTCAACACCTTTTACACATTTAGGTACATATTCATGCATTTTGCATAATTTTCATCACATTTGCAAATTGTCCCATCCTTTTCAAGTGAGCTGCATCCCATGTGGTTTTCTGTTGATTTGTTCGTTATTTCGTTTTCAGAATCCTTCACCCAAGATTTGATTTGATTTCCTTTACTCCTACATTTTGAATTTTTCGATTTGATTTGGATTTCATTGCCTGAGGTCATACACTAACTAACTGAAAGGCCCACATTGGCTCAATCACAGATTATTTTCCTTTTTTGATTTTCATGACCTTTTCCCTGATTCTGATAACTTGGGTTGACCCTACTCTTGATCATTTTGATATCGATGTGATTTTCTATAACATTCCTTTCCAAAAACACTATCATTTTATGTGTTTTTCTTCATATGTCGGCATTTGATGGTTTTATGTAGACTTCTTTGCAATTTTTCCATCTTGATTTCCACGATGTTTTCCATGATTCTGATGATTTGCGTTGGTTGCATTTTTGATGCTCTTGATGTCGATGTGGTTTTCTAGAGCCTTCTGTCCAAAAACATCGTCATTTTATGTGGATTTCTTCACGTCACAGTTTACCTATTTTGCGTGGATTTCTTTGTAATTTTTCCATTTAGATTTCCATGACATTTTCTACAATTCTAATGAGTTGAGTTGATTTCATTTTTGATTCTCTTGAAATTTGTATGATTTCCCGAGCCATTCTCACCAAAAACGTCGTCATTTCATGTGATTTTCTTTGTCATGTCGTATTTTGTGATTTCATCATATCGTGTGGATTTCTTTGCAGTTTCTGCATACTATCTTGCACATCCATCTAGTCTTGACTTGGCATTTATATTATCATGATTAGAGCACAATTTAGGTTTAGCAAACATTCATTCAGCCTCTAGCAAGCGAATTGGACTAGAAAGACTGAGTTTCTCGGGCGTACGGGGGTGTCTAACACCTTCCTCGTGCGTAAGAGGAATCCTTGCCCATCCTTTGGTTTACAGACATCTGGCATTTTCATTTGCATTTCATGCATTCATCTTTTGTGGTTTGTTTGTGGTTTTCCTCGTCTGTCCCATAAAAGACTAGGTGGCAACTCCTTTTCTTTTTGTTTTTATCCTATCTTGCACCTTTGCTATCTTGGCATCGTTGTGGCCTCCTCCCTTTGGTGCGACTCCGTGCCAAATCCCCAGGTGGACATGGTCACAGACGACTTCATTTGCCCAGGCATAGGCCTCAAAACAATGTTCTCGATTGTTAGCTAGGTAGACCCCAAGGCCAAGTCGACAAGTAAAAGAGGGCAACAGTTTGAACCAGTTAAGCACGTGTTGTTGCAATGGCGACTTCATATCAATCACAAGCATCCAAACAAGATGGCAAAAGCATTCCAATGTACTTATTGTAGCAATTGAATACAACGAAGTGATTACAATGTTTCAGTATGTGATGAATCAAGTAGCATAACACGAATATCAAGAGTCTGCGTCATCCTTAGATCTCTTAGAGCCTCTAGCTTTGGGAAATAGTGTTTGGCTTGGAGCAGCTCCACAGATCGACCAGGCTTCTTCAACTTCGGCTTCATAATCAGCTGAACAACCCTTTCCTTCTATAACCGTGAGATCATTTGATCGGATGGAGCCATTAAGCAGATGTGATAGCTCCTTAGTCATCGTATAAGAGCTTAGAGGGTACTCCTGGAACTGAGCTGGCATTAGCCCTCGAGCAAAAGAATCTTGTTGGTAGCTTAACTGTCGCATCACGTGAATTGGATGATACTCAACTCCACCAATCATCCCCAGCATGTCTACAGTATTGAAGAAAGCCTCAAAGTTATGAGTGGCTGAAGGAATGATGTGCCAAATCACCTTGTCTTCTATCAAACTATTCAGTCAGTCATACTCCTTGCGAACTAAGGTGAGTGTGCGAGCATGACCACTTTGGTAGTAAGATTCAAAGGCCGACCGTTGAGGGCGTAAAACCTCTACACTTAGATGAGTGGCCAACCACACCTGTACAAAAGCTCCACAACCATGAAAGTGTCGGCATCGTCATAATGACCGGTCTAAGGCTCGGTAAGTCACTACTAGGATAACTGGGGCCAAGTCTATCTGAGGGGTTACCATCGTCCTAAGCAATCTCTACAACCTCGATGTTCACAACTGTCTGGTCATGGCTAAAAACCAGCTCGCTTAAGAAGTGGATGACAAAACCTCTCAGCCACAGCTCAGCGCCGAAGGAGGTATGCATTTCGACCACCTTGTCAAAGTAGGTCAGTTGTAGCATCGAAGATTGTCTATCAGTACAGATAAGTCGACGACCACAATCACTAGTTGACAGGCCAGTTAGTTCACTCATGATGAAGAGTATCCGTTGCGCCGCATAAACATTATGGGCCCTAGAAACTTCTACAAACAACACACCTGACGGACCTCCTCCAAAGTAGGAGTCAATTCAACTCTTCTGAAGCGGAATATATGGTTAGCAGGCTTCCAGAACTAGGTAGCTGCACACAAAAAGTATCGGGAGACCTCCACATTTGCAATGTCCAAGAACTTTAAGGAGATGCCCCAAGTCTGCAACTTGCCACGATCACTATCAGTTAATTTCCCAATCCACGTCCCAAGAACATCTGAGCAACACATCGGTATGACCATCGTGGGGAAACCCATGATCAATAGGGGAGCATTGGCTTCTCTTGATTCGGGTCACACTAGAAAGGGAAGAGGAACTCCTGCAGAACATTCTTAAAATATTCAAAATGACAAATAACGTTGTTCCGTACAACAATATTTCATAAAGTCTAATGCAGACAAAAAATTATAGCATAAGTGGATTAAAAATCAAAAAGACCAGCCCAAGGCTAAAGTCGAATGTCGGAATCGAGAACTAAGCAAACTAAACAACATGCTGTCAAACGGACTAACTCGAGCATCATGCCTTAGTAAGGGATCATAGTTACTAACTGGTCAAGACCAAGTGCCAAATTGGTGAGAAACAACCCTCAACCCCAATGGTTGGGATTGTCTAGTGACGGAGCCGACATTGGATATTTAAGAAGTCAACTATACCATTCAACTCTGAGAGAAATACTGCCTAGCTCACTCATAAAGTTTTCACTGCTGGAATGATTGCTCTGAAGTTATATGCAAGATATAGAGAGTATTTTGCTTACTCTGCCGAATCGCGGCAGAGGCTAGAAGTGATGATTACAGCCCCCATTGTCGTCATAAACTGCTGTGAAATGTTAGGTGATAGGTCAGTGGCCACTCCGAACTCGTGTGAAAGAGGCTGCCAGAAAAAGCTAACGTGCTCACCGCCTGAGTAGGTTGGGTTACCTACCTTGTGATGAGTTGACGGACTCATCGCTGGATAGTTAGGGTTACCAGTCCTGTGATGAGTTGACAAATTCACTGCCGGATAGTTAGGGTTATCAGCCAAAAAAAACGAAGTGGGATGAGGATTGGTCCTCGGATGTAAGAAACCAATAGCTCGGATATCCTTCAGACTTAGAGGAGTCATGAGACAAAGGATAAAGACTGGTCCTAGGACACAAGGAACCAACGACTCAGATCTCCTCTAGACCTAGAGGAGTCACAAAACAAAAGGATAAAGGCTTGTCCTATGATTCAAGGATCTAGTGACTCAAATCTCCTCCAAACTTAAAGGAGTCACGAGACAAAGGATAAAGGCTGGTCCTAGGTGGAGACACCTCAATTTTGCAATCACTTGGCAGCAGGCACCTCTTGAAAAATGCTCTGGTTGTGACCACCAAAACCCTAACTCTCAAATCTAAACCCTAAACCCTAGCTCAACCAAAACCCACTCAAGCCCACACTAGTCTATTCAGGTCCACACAAGTCCACTCTGACCTAATCTAAGTAAAACCAATAATTAAAAAATCGAAACCAAACAAAACTCACTTAAATCATAAAAAAAAACCCAAATTAATTAAGTAAAAACCCTAATTGAAACCAAAATCAAATAAAATCCATTTAAACCATTTAAAATCCAAATTAATCAAATGAAAACCCTAATTAAAATCAAAATCAAATAAAATCCATTTAAACCATTTAAAATCAAAATTAATCAAGTGAAAAACACTAATTAAAACCAAAATCAAATAAAATCCATTTAAACCATTTAAAATCCAAATTATTCAAGTGAAAACCCTAATTGAAATCAAAATCAAAATCAAATAAAATCCAATTAAACCATTTAAAATCCAAAATAATCAAGTGAAAACCCTAATTAAAATCAAAATCAAATAAAATCCATTTAAACCATTTAAAATCTAAATTAATCAAGTGAAAACCCTAATTAAAACCCTAATCAAGTAAAACTCAATAAAATCCATTAAAGAATAAAATTTGATTTTAAAAAACCCTAATCCAAACAAAAATCAAGTAAAAAACAATTAAATCAAAATCTAAATTAAATCCCAAGTAAAACCAATTAAATCAAAATTTAAATTAAATCCCCAATTAAATCAAGTAAAAATTAATTAAATCTAAATTTAAAATAATCAAATCTAAAACGAAACCCAAAACCCTAATTAAAATCCAAAGCCCTAATTAAATCACTTAATCAAACTTAAAGCTAAAACCCAAAACCTAAATCACAAAAACTCAATTTAAAATCACAAAAAAACCTAAGATAAACAAAACCCTAATAAACCCAAAAATCTTAATTAAAATCACTTAACTAAACGTAAGGAAACCCAAAACCAAGTTACAATCAAAAAACCCTAATTAAAATTAATTAATTAAACCTTAAATCACAAAATCAAAAAATTAAATTAAAATCACAAAACCTAATTAAAAACCTAAATCTAAAACCAAAAATCCCTTTAAAAAGCCTTAAAAACAAAAACATAAAAAACCCTAAAACCCAAAGCCCAACTGCCAGGCCCAATTCAGCCCAATGCATCTATTTCACCCCTTAACCAGAAACTTAGGAAATAGGGAAAAATAATTCTGACAATCAACTCCGACGACCCTCGCAAACTCCGACACCATCTCTGGCGCTATCCCTAGAACTCCGGATCATATCTTCTCCTCCCCGTGATCTCCGACGATCCCCCAACAACTCCTGCCAGCTCACGCCCGATCGGACGACACCTAACCCCCTGGAGAGGAGGATTGACGATTGAAGAAAGTCCACTAGCGTTTAAGAGCCTCTGACCGTCGACAGACCTTCCCCCTAGCTTCCATTGCTTGAATCCCCATAGAGGAAATCACCCTTTTCGAACCAGCCAACCTAGCAATCCAGAAACCTCCCTGAATCCTTTTGCTCCTCGGAGCCTCCCCCCTGAACCACTAGCAGAGCTACAACCAGAGGAGCACTGCCATCTAGCATCTCTAAGAGAGACAAAACTACCACCCAGGTACTCCTCCCTCTTCTCTTTTAATCTCAAATAGCTTCTCGTAGGCCCGTAGATCCTCCCTTCTCCTCTGCTGCACGCCATCTCCCTCCCCCTAGTGGTGGGTTCACCACAATCGGTGAGCCCGTTGGCCTCCTAGGTCCATGCAAGGCCCCATGAGCCTCTCCTCCTTCTTCCTCCTCCTCTTCCCTGAGCTTCCATCACTCAGGAGGAGTCTAGATGGCCTCCTACGGCCGTAGCCTTCACCGCTACCCCGTCAACCGTTGACCACCACCGTCGAAGCCTCCTGCGCCCTCTGGACTCTCCTGCCACTCACGACCACCTCCAGAAGAACCGCCTCCCTGTTAGGGACCTCCTCATCCTACCATACCTCCTCCGCAGCCACCGAAGCGAAGCCCTCGCTGCTACAACTTCCATCGCAGGCGCCAAGGTTGGGAGGAACACTCCAGATCTCCTCGGTCCTCGTCGACGCCTCCAGGAGCTTCCCCGTGCCGGCCCCAAGCTCCTCTAGCTCTCGCCACGTCGACCCAGTAGCTGGAACGCCGCAGCCGCCTCATCGTCGTCTTCCCCAGCACCGACAGGCCACATCATCGGAGCCAGAGGTGGGGGGGAGAGTCTCAGGCCGCCCCAGCCCTGTCCACCACTCCGGGAAGCTCCACCGTCATCCTCCTCAGCTTCCTAGACCACCATCAGAGCCCCCCCCCCCCCCACTACTGCACCGTTGTTGGTCCGTCACCGGAGTTCGCGTCGGAGGGAAGATGCCGGCGATCCGCTTGTGATCTTCGAATAGATTTTGTTTTGCCCAGGCCCTTAGGTTTTTAGTTTTTTTTTACATTTAGGCCCTTAAATCTGTACATTTAGGTCCTATTATTTGTGTGTAAGCCCCTGTAGTTGTAAATAAGATTTCGTTGCTTCTATTTGATTGTAAAAAATTGCATGTTTCACCCTATTTAACTTTAATTTCATTCTCAGTTCTGTAAATATTTGTTTTCTCACACTTAAGTCCCTGAGATCATGTTTTCTTTGCAATTAAGTCCTAAACATTTGCATCATGCCCCCAATGCTTTGTTAAAATGAGTTTTCTTTGTAAAATTTGCATTCTGAACCCTAAAAGACTTCATAATCACATTGATCATCATAAAAGTCTAATTTTCATCACATTTAAGCCTTGAAATTTTGCATGTAAACCCCTGAATTCAAAGCATCCACATATTGAGCGTAGGAAATTTGCATCCAGACCCTTAAACTAATTTCAAATTCATCATTTAGGGTTTTAATTGTTTTCACACCCATTTTTGACATTTTCACTTCTTCCATTTATAATTTTGCAATTAAATATAGTTTTCATTTAAAAATCACGTTTGTATTGTAAAATGATCTTTGATTTCATATTTTGGTCACATTTGCACTTTATGTGTGAATTTTGCACATTAGACCCTGACTTCTCAGGAAATTACCAAGGTGTAATTTTCACATATCTTAGTGCCACATTTTCATTTAATCCATCATTTGTACGTCATGATAAAAGTCACTAAATACACGTTAATCAGGATTTCCCCTTTTATGTAAATTTTGCATTCTAGTCCCCGATCTTGCCCTTTAACATATTTACATCATTTTCTCGTATTTAAAACCTTGCTTCCATCAAGTTTTCTTGCAAATAACATTTTGCCGACATTCTACATACATTTTTCATATATTAGACCATGCATCATGCATATGCATATATTCATCATACTTAGTCATGTGAAATTACCAAATTACCCTCGTGTCACTAATTCATGCTCATGCATGTTAGTTTTTTGCACTAAGTCATGTCTAAATCATTCCTCAGCATCTTTTATATATTCAGGTACACTTTCACTCATTTTTGCATGGTTTTCATTACACTTGCATATCATTTAATCTATTTTAGGCAAGCCTGCATCCTATGTGTTTTTCCATGGATTTTTCTCCAACTCGTTTTTGAATTCCTTCGCTTGATATTTGATTTGATTCCTTTTATTCCATATTTTCTGATTTTTCGATTTAATTTGGGTTTCATTGCTTGAGGGCATACATTAACTGACCGAAAGGCCCATGTTGGTCCAATTGCAGATTATTTTCCTTTTTTTGATTTTTATGATGTTTTCCATGATTCCGACGATTTGGGTTGACCCTACTTCTGATCCTTTTGATATCAGCATGGTTTTCGGGACCATTCTCTTCAAAAACATCGTCATTTCATGTGATTTTCTTCATATGTCATCATTTGATCATTTTGCACGGATTTCTTTGCAATTTTTCCCTTTCGATTTCCGTGATGTTCTCTATGATTCTAATGATTTGGGTCGTTCGCATTCTTGATTCTCTTGATGTCGATATGCTTTCTCGGGCCATTCTTTCCAAAAACATCGTTATTTTATATGATTTTCTTTGTCTTGTCATGTTTCGTTATCCTGTCATTTCGTGTGGATTTCTTCATAGTTTTTTCATACCATCTTGCACATCCATCTTGTATTGACTTGGCATTCATATTAGCATGATTAGAGTACAATCTAGGCTTAGCAAGCATTCATTCAACCTCTAGCAAGCGAATCGGACTAGAAAGATCGAGTTTCTCCAGCATACGAGGGTGCCTAATACCTTCCCTGTGCATAATAGGAATCCTTACCCATCCTCTGGTTTGTAGACATCTTGCATTGTCATTTGCATCTCATGCATTCATCCTTTTGTTGTTTGTTTGTGGTTTTCCTCGTCTTTCCCTTAAAAGACTAGGTGGCGACTTTATTTTTTTGTTTTATCCTATCTTGCGCTTTCGCCATCCTGGCATGGTTGTGGCCTCCTTCCTATGGTGCAACTCTACGTCGGATTCCCAGGCAAACATGGTCACACTAGGATTCAAGGAACTAGCGGTTCGAATCTCTTCCGAACTTAGAGGAGTTACAAGATAAAGGATAAAGGCTGGTCCTAGGATACAAGGAACCAACGGCTTGGATCTCCTCCAGACTTAGAGGAGTCACAAGACAAAAGGATAAAGGCTGGTCCCAAGATTCAAGGAACCAATGGCTCAGATCTCCTCCGAACTTAAAGGAGTCACGAGAAAAAAAGGATAAAGGCTGGTCCAAGGATTCAAGGAACCAACGGCTCGGATCTCCTCTAGACTTAGAGGAGTCACAAGAAAAAAGAAAAGAAAAAGGAATGGTCCTAGGATTCAAGGAACCAGCGGCTTGTATCTCCTCTAGACTTAGAGAAGTCACGAGAAAAAAGGATAGAGGCAGGTCCTAGAATACAAGGAACTAGTGTCTCAGATCTCCTTTGGACATAGAGGAGTCACGTGATAAAAGAATAAAAGCTGGTCCTAGGATTCAAGGAACTAACGACTCGGATCTTTACTGGACTTAGAGGAGTCACGAGAAAAAAGGATAAAGGTTGGTCCTAGGATTCAAGGAACTAGCTGCTCGGATCTCTTCTAGACTTAGAGGAGTTACAAGAGAAAAAAGAAAAAAGGACTGGTTCTAGGATTCAAGGAGCCAGCGGCTTGGATCTCTTGCAGACTTAGAGGAGTTACAAGAAAAAAAGATAGGGGTTGATCCTAGGATTCAAGGAACCAGTGGCTCGGATCTCCTCCGGACTTAGAGGAGTCACGACACAAAAGGAAAATGAACTAGTCCTAGGATTCAAGGAACCAGTGGCTCAGATCTCCTCTGGACGTAGAGGAGTCACGAGACAAAAGGAAAATGGACTAGTCCTAGGATTCAAGGATCCAGGGGCTCGGATGTCCTCCAAACTTAAAGGAGTCACGAGACAAAAGGATACAGGTTGGTCCTAGGATTCAAGGATCCAACGGCTCGGGTCTCCTCCAGACTTAGAGAAGTCACGAGACAAAGGATAAAGGCAGGTCCTAGGATTTAAGGAGCCAGCGGCTCAGACCTCCTCTAGACTTAGAGGAGTCACGAGAAAAAGGATAAAGGCTGATCCTAGGATTCAAGGAACCAGCGGCTTGGATCTTTTTTAGACTTAGAGGAGTCACGAGACAAGAGGTTAAGGGCTATCTACAACTTGCTTGCTAGCCAAGAGGTTTGTCTTTGTTTACAGCTTGTCTAATTTGTAGTGTCACTTCTTTGCTTGTCCACTCGACGCTACCAACGCTATAGGACGATGATGGTTGATCCGAGTAAACTGTTACTCAGATTCTACACTAATACACGGGGCTTGGTTGGATTAAGGTTTCACGAGGGCATTGTTTCCTCCTCAAATACGATAGACATGCTGGATAACTTCCAACAATTCCTTAGGCTCACTGTCGTGTTACTGACTGACCTCTGGGGAGTTTGACTTTGTCTCTAGCTTATAGACTATGTTCTCGCTTGCTCCCTAGGGGAGTACTGATATTCTGACTTTGTTCTGATCTTAGAGGGATATGGCTGTTGTTGTCCTCGATCTTGCGCTTGAGCTATGGAGCAGACATCATGTTCAGGGCGAAAATACTATCCCAAAAGGGTCAACCAAAAGGGAAATTGACATGCCTCTGGTTGATATGGAAAGTTATCACCATAAAGGTAGCTAACATGCCTTTGGTGTATGGTATCCTCTGTCAGATTTTTGGCCAAAGAGTAGCTGACATGCCCCTAGTTTAGGACCCAGCGAGACTTTGCATAGTGGACAAACAATAATGCATGTAGGAATGATAGTGTCATGTTGTATCACCCTCAGGATTTGGAATGCTAATGATGCCTGCTATGGGAAGAGGAGAAGACCTTGATTTACAAGACACTACCCGAACTTCTAGACTGTGGGTGGCTCTCCAAAATGGGTGATTCGGTAGATTAGGCTCCATGCCAAACTCTTGGGGACTTAAACCTACTTTTTTTTTACTTTTGGCTAATTTCTTTTCTCCCTCTTAGGCTTGTAGGTTCGCTCTAACCCTTGCTTGGGGGTAATGGGCATCCAGATTAAGATGAAGCTGCTGTATTTATGAAAGAGGGGTGGCTAACCCCTTTGGTCATTTGGGCTCTTCGGATGTTTGCTTCAACTCCTCCCCAAGGTAAATGATAGGGGTAAAGTTGGCCTACTTGCCTCTCTCTGTCTTTGGACTAGCTTCTGTCTACGACTTCTATCTCTTTATTTCTTTTGTGCCCTTGTGGATATGTTTATTTTTTCTTTTGGCTCACACTCATGCTCGTTCTAACCTTTTATCTCCCTCTGGAGGTGTAAGTCCCTATAGGAGTTTGGACATTTCACTTAATCATGGTCGGATGGTGGCTCCCTCGCTCACTAGAGTGTCTAGGTAGTATCAATTGAAAAGGTATAGACCCTTCTCAAGAAGGCTAGCTATTCATCATCGGGATATGATGCTGGTGCATTTATGCATAGATGCATGAAGTTATTGATATGCTTAAAATGTTGATGTGCATAAAAGCAAAAAGAGCAAATGTTGTGGATTAGATGCACATGGATTGCATTTTTATTTTAGAAATATGTATGTATGATAGAGTGGTAGATGATGTAAGATGTGCAAAAGGATACACACCTTCCGCTCTTTAATAGTGCTTCTTTAAATAACACGTGTTGACTGGCTCGGATAGCTCGACATTGTCCATGTCTTCGAGGATTGCTGCAACTCTCGAATAGACTTGCTTGATGATATAGGGACCATGCCAGTTAGGTCGGAATTTTCCTTGACCGTCAGGGAGATGTATGGCCCACAAAACCAGATCACCTAGTGTGATGCTCCTAGGTTGGACTCTTTTCTGATATGATCTTGCCATTCTTCCTTGGTAGCAGTGGGCATTGTGCATGGCTTGTAGTCTACACTCGTCAATCAAATTTAGCTGGATGCATCTGTCTTCAACCCATTCTACTTCTTCTAGTTCAGCCTCTCTCAAGATTCTGAGTGATGGGACCTCTACTTCAACTAGTAGGATCGCTTCCATACCATATACCAATGAGTAAGGTGTCACTCCCATTGATGTTCGAACTGAAGTTCTGTAGGCCCATAGCGCATAGGGAAGCTTTTCATGCCAACCCTTGTGCGTCTCGACACTCTTGTTTAAGATGTTGATCAGGTTCTTGTTTGCTGAATCCACGACACCGTTCATCTGTGGGCGATACGAGAAGGATCTGTGATGTTTGATCTTGAGGCTTTGCAGATAATCCTCCAACCTCTGAGCTATAAAATTCTTGTTGTTGTCTGAGATAATGGAGTGTGGCACCCCGTACCAGGCTATGATGTTGTTCTTGATGAACTTTCCTGTGGCTATGGTTGTGACAGTCTTGTAAGAGGCTGCTTCCACCCATTTGGTAAAGTAATCTATGGCCACCAAGATGTAACTGTGGCCATTGGATGATGCCAGATGGATGGCTTCGATAACGTCTATTCCCTAAGTAAAGAAAGGCCACAGTGAAGACATGTTGTGTAGCTGTTGAGGGGGAGCATGTATGAAGTTCCCATGGATCTGGCAGTTGTGACACTTGCGCACGAAACGACAGCAATCTACTTCCATAGTTGAGCAAAAGTAGCCTTGTAACATGATCTTCTTGGCTAATAGTATTCCATTCATGTGAGGGCCACATGTCCTGGCGTGGATTTGAAGCATCAAGGTATCGGCCTCTTTCTTGTTGACACACCGCAAAAGCATCTAGTTATATGATCTTTTGTATAGATGCCCTCCGCCCGACACGTATCTTGACGCCAGGCATGCCATAGTCTTCTTATATGCTGCTGAGATGCTAGTTGGGAGATTTCCTAATTCTAGGAAGGTTTTAATGTCATGATACCATGGAAGGTCTGCTGATAAGTTCGCTTCCTCTATGCTCATGCAATGAATGGGATGCTCTGCCCTGGTGACCGATACATCGACTATGCGCTCTTTGGGTATTGAGAGCCAGCAGGCAAGGGTTGCTAGTGCAACTATGTAGGAATTTTTAGCTCTACTCATGAAGGAAAAGTGCACTTCTTCAAACTCCTTGACGAGCTGTAGGAGATATTCATGATATGGCACGAGCTTTGGATCTTTAGTTTTCCAGCCATCGTTGATCTAGGATATGACTAACATGGCATCCCCCTGTACTTATAGCTTTCATGTGCCATGTTCTAATGCGATCGGCAGTCCCATGATGCATGCCTCGTACTCGGCTTCATTGTTGGTGTACTCGAAAGTGAGCTTTCTAGAAAAGGGAGTCATTTGTCCCTATGGTGTCGACAATACTGTGTCGGTTCCTCTACCTCTCTTGTTAACGGATCCATTAAAGTATAGATGCCACCTAGACCTATCTTCTGGTTCCTCAGGATCTAAATCTCCCATGGTGAATAAGATGTCTTCATCCAGGAATTGCGTCCGCATAGGCTCGTATTCTGGCAGTGGTAAGTCGGCTAGGTGGTCTGCTATCCTTCCCCTTTCATTGATTTCTGCATGAAAAACGTAATGTCGTACTGGGATAGTAGCACTTGCCATTTCACACATCGTCCCACTAATGCCAACTTTTGGAACAAGTACTTCATAGGGTCGTGTCGACATAAGAGAAGGACCGGATATGCCATCATATAGTGTTTAAGGCACTAGGTGGCCTAGACAAGGGATAGGTAGATCTTCTCAGTGGGATTGTACTTGGCTTCGCAATCGTTGAACTTCTTGCTCTAGTAGTAGATGGCTCTCTCCCAATGTCTCGACTCATCGTGTTGCCCAAGGACCGCCCCCATGGAGTGCTGAGTGGTGGAGAGATATAGCAACAGAGGTCGTCCTGGTGTGGGTGGAACTAGGACGGGAAGTCTTGTACAGAGCTGCTTGATCTTGTCGAAGGCAGCTTGACATTCCTCATTCCTGTGGACCTGCACGCTCTTTCTTAACAGTTTGAAGATAGGCTCACAGATAGGGGTAAGTTGGGCGATGAATCGGCTGATATACTTTAATCAGCCCAATAAACTCCAAACCTACTTCTCAGATGTTGGGGGAGGCATGTCAATGATGGCTCTTGCTTTACTAGGGTCAACCTCGATTCTCCTTTGACTGATGATGTATCCCAGGAGCTTGCCGAAAGATACCCTAAATATACATTTGTTGGGGTTAAGATGGAGTTTGTACTTTCTGAGGCGATCAAACAGCTTTCTCAAACAAACACGGTGTTCATCAGGCTCTTTGGACTTGGCAAGCATATCGTCTACATAGACCTCTATTTCCTGATGCATGAGGTCATGGAAAAGTGCGGTCATTGCCCTTTGATAAGTAGCGTCGACATTCTTGAGCCCAAATGGTATCACACGATAGTAGAAAACACCCTAGGGGATGATGAAGGATTTCTTCTCCATATCCTCCTCGACCATTTTGATCTGGTTGTACCCTGAGAAGCCATCCATAAACAATAACAATTTGTGTTTGGCTGTATTGTCCACCTAGACGTCTATGTGAGGAAGTGGGAAATCATCTTTGGGACTCGCCTTGTTGAGGTCTCTATAGTCGATGCACAAACGGACATTTCCATCTTTCTTTGGCACTAGACAACATTTGCTAACCACTCTGGGTATATTAGCACCTTGAGGAAGTTCACCTTGTACTACTTCATGATTTCCTCGTTGAGTTTCAAGATCCATTGGGGTTGCTATCTCCTGAGTTTCTGCTTGACTGGCCTCTCGTTAGGCTTTAGGGGTAATGTGTGTACCACCACTTCGACATTCAGACCGACCATGTCATCGTAGCTCCATGCGAAGACATCTGTGTATTCTTTCAGAAATGCTATGAAATCTACCCTAGCCTGTGGTGACAACTTAGTACTGATGAGTACCTCTTTGACATCCTCTATTGTACTGATGTTGACCCGCTCAGTTTCTTCCTCGACATGCATATTTGGCCCCTCTGGATCACTATTGTGGGGTTGGAATTCAGGTGTCTCGCCATTTTCATCTATGTCATCATCCTGTTCTTCATAAGCGATGAGCTTTGATAAGATTTCTTTTTTGAAGGATGGGTCAGTGACGTCAAAGGAGAGGATGTGCTCTGATTTCTATCCCTAATGGTGCTTTATGATGGTCACACTGAATTTGGTGTTCTTATATTTGCACTGCGTGACCTCTGTGGACTAGCTGGGTTGATCTATTTCTTCGGCTACTGATACTACTTTTTGATTTATTGAGTTTTCTAATTTTTTTGGTTTTTCTGGGTTTTCAAATTTTTTTGTATTTTCTGGGTTTTCTGATTTTTATGTATTTTCTGTAGTATGTACAAGGGGTGCTACTAACTGGCAGTTGTCCTGCTACTGACTGATAGGAATGATGCCACCTGGCTTTCCTCCTGAGCCTAACTCAGGGTCTTTTGTTTTTACCCTCACTTTGCTTAAGGTGAGGCTGCAGTTGTGTGTACCATCAAGACCCACCTCCTGGCTGCAAAGAGATTAACTCTAATGGTCTAGTGGGTTCTGGTTGTGACTCAACTAGGACCATGATGGATTAGTGGTCCGGCTGCTGATGGAGGGTTGTTGGTTCTGACACTTTGGCCTTTCCTTTTCTCAACCTTTGCTGCTCGGCTGCATCTTCAGCCCATACTGCCAACTGTTCTTGAAACAACAGCTCTAGATCATTGGCTTGGTTACTCAACTGAATTGCCCTACTAACTGTCTTGTCTTCTTCCGAGGTGCAATCAGGATACTGGATGGCACTCTGCTCTACCACTGGCTTATCTGGACTGTGGGTCTTTACTAGCTGGATCTGAGACTACTGTAAGTGATGTCCAAGACTGGCTGACTGCACTGACTGATCTGCTGGTGTGACTGCTTGTAAGACTATTGTTGTAGGGCTCGTTGTTGGGGCAGCGGTTAATGCTGCCAATGTGGCTGCTAGTGGTTGAGGCAATGGCTGCGTAATCTAACATCGACTCTTCTCTGCAGTGGCCTGGCTCTGATTGGGATCAAGTATCCCTGCATTGACAAAGTTAGTGAGCTCCAGCTGAATAAAGATCTTCTTATGCCTCCTAGCGCGCCAATATCTATCATTGTGCGGCTGCCACTCGTAGCCTAGTCCCTCTAACTCTCACCTTTCCTTCGCCTGGATGGGCTCAAAGATTCCTTGGCCATGCTGCCCGAGTGGTGTTCCTCTCTTATATTCCCATTTGCTACATACGCTTTTGACCATCTGAAGGGGATTACTGCAAACAGTCAGGTAGCTGACACGCTCGAGAGCTTGAATGTAATTGATTTGCTTGAAACAATTGACCCGAAACATGATATCAGATGGTTTGGGGTCAAAATGAACGGTCTGAAGTGAGACAGTGGAGACCGACTGAACCTTTTCTTTGTCAACATCTTCGGCCATGACAATAACTATGTCGTTGCCCCAGCAGAACTTAACCATACGATGGAGGGTCAAGGGGATCACCTGATGCTTGTGCAACCAATTGTGCCCAAGCAGGAGATTGAAAGTAGGCTCCAGATCCACAATATAGAACTCGACATCGAAGACTATAGCCCCTATGGTGAGAGGAATAACCAACATCCCTAATGCATCGTGATGCGTGTTATCGAAAGCTGTCATTCCCTTTGTGGTTGGTATGATATCTTTGGCTTTGAATCTGATTTTATTTGCTGTGCGCAAAGGGCAGACGTTTAGGCCCACGCCGTTATCAACCAGGGTGAGGGGAATTCTGAAGCTCTAATATTACGCTGTAATAAACAGGGGTTGGTTATGATTGACTCTTGCTAGAGGTAATTCCTAGTTGGAGAAAGAAATGACATGAGGCTTTGCGATCATGTCCACCATATTTTCAAGAGCGGATGGCTCTATGGAGGGGGAGACGTGAGCAGCCTGAAAATCTCTGAGGAAGGCCTCTCGATGTTCGCAAGAAGTATGGATGGGATCCCAAATAGAGATGTCAGCCTTAACCTTCTTCATTTGAGATGTGATATCGGAAGAGGGTTGCTCCTACTTGGTAGAAATGGTAGGGACTAAACAAGGGGCTGTCCTAAAGGGTTGAGTAGCTGGCTAGTGAAGGGAAGACGCTGAACGATCAGGCTGGGTCGCTGGCATTGGCAACCTATACACCCTCCCTGACCTGGTGACCTCTGCGTACATCTTTGTGGCATAATCATAGGGTACACGGTGGGTGTCCCTCATCAGGTTGACGACCAGAGGGGTACGTGCTGCCAGTTCTAGTGGCACCGATATCGGGCTGACTGAAAGGTGGTTCGGCTGGATAGGATGTTGAATAGGATGAATAGGCACCGGTCGGGGGAGTAGGCAAATGGGCACCTTAGAGTGCACGGTCGATGGTGCGGCAGTACGCTCTACCTTTGCGGTCAACCGTATCATATGGATTGCTGACTCAGAATCGGCATGGCTTAAACAATATAGACAGGTAGCGAACGGCTCATCAATAGTATGGATTAGATTAGGGGTCCACCATGGATGCCGTAGACCTAGAAGTAGAAAGGAAATGGATTCCTAAGGCCCCAGCACCAGGCGAGTTGGTATGTGCAGATATGGGTTGGCTGACAATGTTGGGATAGGCAGATGGTGCTTGTGCCCGTGGGGGTGGTGGTGTTGGTGTAGTGTGTGCCTCCTGGGTGTCAATGACGATGACCTTGCGGTCAATCAGGTCCTGAACGGCATTTTGAAGAGCTAAGCAATTATCTGTCGAATGGCGCACACAACGATGGAAATTGCATTGGAGGTTCGTGTTGTACCATGCCGAAAGAGGGTTCAACAGGAGGCAGACCTCTGGAAGCTTTAGGAGTGACACCACCTTGGGGAGGATGGCACTCAATGGCTCAACAAGTGGGGTGTACTGTCGTGTAGCACGTTGAGGCCACCTTTGCCCTAAGTGGGGTCCTTACCGGACCGGTGCCGCGGGGTACACCAGCTGGGCGGTGGTGGTGATATTGGCATGCATGGTGCCTTAGGTGCAAGTACATAGACTAATTGATTCGGGTTTGGTTGGTTCACCACATTGACGGGTATGGCGGGAGACCCTACATATGTGATGGTAGGCTTGGGAGGATCCCTTCTCTTAGGTAACTGGTGCCAGCGTCGTTACGAGTGCTGCTGCTTGCATGGTGATCAGGAGAGGTGTCTTGCTTGGCAAAGGTGGCGAGTGCTGGAAAGCTACCGCTCCGTAAGTAGCTCTCTACACATGCACTTGTCCGAATCAAAGATGCAAAGGTGGTGACAGGCTGAATGCTCAATAGAGCCCCAATATCTGGTTGTGCGCCTCGAATAACAATTTCAATAGACTCCTCGTTGGAGGGTCTATCCCTCACTTGCGACACTAGGGTGCACCAACGGCCGACGTACTCCCCAAACGGCTCGTGGGGTCTTTATCTAGTGGCGACAAGATCCTCCCTCTTTGGGACCAAGTCGAGATTGAAAGCATATTGGTCCATGAACGCCTGTGAGAGGTCATTACAAGTCTTGATCAAGCCCATGTCAAACGACGTGAACCATTTGAGGGCTGGACTGGTGAGACTCTCCTGGAAAAGGCAGATTAGTAACCTCTCGTCAGCTTGGAGCTGAGCGAGGTCTCTATAATATGCCTTAAGGTGTGAAATGGGGAAACCCTTACTGTTATACTTTTCAAAATCCGAGATTTGGAAATGTAGTGGGAGTGTCACCTCTAGGAAATAGCAAAGGTCCCAGAATCCATAGGGTTGGTGGTCACCTCCCCGCACTTGTTGAAGTACTTTCTCAAGATCGCCTACCCTGGCATGGACAGTATCTGGAGCTACTACCAATGAGGGTGATGCAGTAAGGGGAACGGCCATCTACGCTGTGTAGGTCACACCTAAGTGCTCCTCCAGGTCCACCATCGTGCCTACCGGCACTGTGGCATTCTGTCAACACCCATGAAGTAAGGGGAACAACCGGTTAACCGAACTAGGAATTCTGTCAACACCCATGACTTTCAGAACGATAGACTGAACGAATTCAATCGACCAAACAAGGGTCAATGGGACAATCTACAGCAAAAATGACATACCAAAATAATTTGATATGCCGAACCAGGCAACAGTAGAGCACCCTGAAATGGGACTCAAAACCTAATCCTGCAAACCACCCACACAAACCGTGCAAGCCATATATCAAAATGAAGATCTTGATGAAATCTTCCAAACCAGACAAGCAACATAGAGATCTATCAAGCGGATCTTGAGAAATTAACAGAAAACACAAAGAGGGTACTATTCACCCCACACAATAAATGTGGTCGTAATGGCCCACAAATGTTCAAGAAATGCAATAAAATTTACTACAATTACGAGCACACTATCTTGGCCCTAGGAATCAAATTAAAAACCAAAAAAAAGCCTAAGGAGTGCATACCTCCACCGAAGGCACGGCCAATGACGGCACACCTCCATCCTCCTCTAGCCACGAGTAGCTCCTCTCCTCCTCCTCCTTGCAACGGTGATGCAGCGGTGGCGGCAGCATCCCCCCTCCTCCGGCCACCTCTCTCTCTCTCTCACTCATAGCCCTCTCTTGTCTCTCTCTCATTCTCCCTCTCTCTCCCTCACTCGTGCGAGAGAAGAAGGAGAAAAAGAAGAAGAAGATGGAGGGAAAAGGAGGGTGGGGCCTATGGAGAGAAAAGAGAATGGAAGGAAAGAAGAAAAGAAAGAAAGAAGGGGAGGAAGCCACAACATGAGACCAAACCATGCGACCTTTCACGTCCACATGGCTCATGCTAATAGAGACTAGCCACCTAAGCACGTCAACCAAACTCTATAGCCCCGAACAAAACCACAAAACTCATACGAGGGGCAACACAACACCCAAACCATATAACACCAACGGGCTAGAAACCCACAATCCAGGCATATGACACTACTGAGGACATGTCCAACATTAGGCACTAGAGCCACCAACGCCCAACACACCTAAATCTCACCTTAATTATCTGACCAAAACACCACTTCCAAATGTGAGTCATTACAGAAGTAGATCAAGAGCAAGGAGAACTAGAGGATGAACGCCTTATCCAAGCTAGCCTCATCCTCAGGAGGGGCGCTATGGAGGATAGTCTACTTTTAGGAGCTAGGTAGCCCAAGCATAGAAGAAACTCATGTAATGGCATACATTCTTGGGCCGATATTAGGAATCAAGTCTTCTTGGATGGACTCTATTCTAGCTTATTTAAGAGATGGTATCTAAAGAACTGGTATAATAGTTTTAGTTGGAATGAACTAATATAGTTGGAATACAAGAAGAAATACATTTTTTGTATCTTAGGAGGAACATCTTAGCTTCTTGTGCAAAAAATTCTTAATTGACAACATATCAAAAAATGAGAAGAATAGGTGTACCATATTTGTGAATAACGTAAAGACCAATTGAGATAGGAATGAATTAGAATATAAGATAAATCCTGAATTGGATTAGTAAATCTATATTTTATTTTGTTTTCAATAGATTTAGAAAGGTTTTTCTTTATGTTAGTTCTCTCATTATCCTATTTTTCTATGTTAATTAATTATACAACACAAGCAGATACCATATTTATCCTATATACACATACTATATTACCAAATCTCACTTCTACGAAGAAAGAAGAAAGAAGAAGTTTGCCACATCTTCATTACGTAATTATTCAAATAAAGTTTTAACTATTGGTTGAATAGTCTCCTTATGTTGTGTTTCAATTTTGTAGTAAATTGTTATGTTAATTGCTCAACAAAAGTCTTAAATTTTACTTCAGTTAATTGGTAATCTTACCATTTGTTTTGAAGAGAATTCCTACTTACTAGGTAAGTACCATCAAGTTCCTTGCTTGAAAGATGGAGAGGTCGACGTCCGATGATTCTTGATAGTCAATATTTCTAGGCAATTCTTCACATCTGCTTGCTTTGCTTACAGGCGGGAAGCACGAGTTCATCTATCAAAGACAGTGGGCTCCATTCGATCTCTTTCTTGATGGTGGGTGGTGGGCTATTCGTATTTGTGGAATGGGGATTTGGGGTGTTGATGGTATCACAGGTGCTTGCACGGTTGTCGACGACACTAGTGATCGCCACTTGTCGATTCATGTTGATGGTTGACAAGGCACCTTCGAGAGATGCTGATGTGAATCCTCGGCTCACTAGATCAATGGTAAGGTGTTGTCCAATGATGTCCTCATGTCACGTGATGTATTCCTTCCTTCAAAATAGAGAAACAGATCTAGATTAGTTCACAGGTATAGTAAATAATCCAATGAAAATGATGGAAGGCATAAATAAACAAAAAAGATGCTAACCAGGATGGTTCCCCACATGCAAATACAATGTCCTAAGAAAATGATGTAATGTAAATAAAAAGGTTGGAACAAATACTCCCTTCATCGTCGAAGTGATGTGATGTAGGATGAGAAAATGGAGACACCAACAACATTCCAGACGCATGTTTCGCTCAAAATGGGCATGATCTCTTTGGAACTAGGTTTTCTTACGGGGATCTAGGCGAGTTTTGGCTAGAGATCTCTCAAAATCTATCCTTAATATGGCTTTCACAAGACACTCTCTTGAAACCTTAGCAACTCTCTTTTTCCTCCCAAAAATCCCTCTTTTCTTTTCTCTAAAAAGCCTCTCTCATATTTTTCTAAAAGTCCCCTTTTCTCTCTCTAAAAAAGCCTCCCTCAATTGTAGATCTAGGAAGTATTTATAAGAATGTTTTCAATAACGTGGAGATATTATCTAGATTAAATTTAAATCTAAATTTAATTTTTTAAGATTTTAAAATAGATATTTAAATTTGCACAGATATTTTATTTTCTAGCACAAAAAATTAATTAAAAAGCAATAAAATAATCCATTAAGCTAGTCACCGCTCAAACAAGCAACAAGCTATAAAAGTCAAATTATTTAAACTTTAAATCCCAAACTAATTTTGTTACGAACCTAGCAACCATTTAAGACTTAGTCTCCATTTTTAAATTTTTTTCATAACAAAAATATATTTTAGATTCAAATAAAAGCTTACTCATTAAGTAAACTACATTTAAAATATTACGTGAGAGGCCTTCATGATACTTATCACCTGTATGGGCGGTGATAAATTCAATTGCTAGTGAGGATGGCTACAAGCTTAGTCACCTATTCCACACCAACGTTTTCAGTTTTTCTCTGTCTTTTATATTAATCCAAAGAGATATGTTTAAAGTTCGGAATAACTTCAAAAATTCTATAAAATGATAAAAACATTTTCTTTAACATTAAAATACTCAAATCTACTACTAATTTGAGTTCAACAAGAGTATTAACTCTGCCACAACTAATAAATTCGCATTAAATAATATTTAAAGTACTCAAACATGCCACTAGTTTGAGTAAATTGAGAGTGTTAGCTCTACTACAACTAACAAACTCACATCAAGAAAAATGTTCAAGGTTCTCAAACTTACCACTAGTTTGAGTATGTTAACTTTGCTACAATTAACAATCATGAATCATGAAAAGCAAAAATGTTTTTAAAGAAATTATAAAAAAATCTAGAAGATATGTTAAATATCCTTAATCATGTGTGTAGATATCCTATTTTTCCATTTCGAGAGTAAATTAAGGATAGGAAAATTTAAGGCACCTTAAATCACATAACTAAGGACTTTTAACACATATTCCAGATTTTTCATGATTTGTTTAAAAAACATTACTTGATTTTCCTTGATTCAAGGTCATTAGCTGTGGTAGAACTAACCCACTCAAGTTAGTGACAAGTTTGAATACCTTAAACATTTTTAATTGATGTGAGCTTGTTTGCTGTGGCAGAGCTAACACTCTCTCTCTACTCAAACTAGTGGCAAGTTTGAGCAGCTTTAACATTAGTTAATACAAGTTTATTAACTATGGCAAAGTTAATACTCTCGTTGGACACAAATTAGTAGTAGATTTGAGTATTTTAATGTTAAATAAAATTTTTTTATGACTTTATAGAATTTTTGAAGTTATTTTGAATTTTTAACACATTTCTTTGGATTAATATAAAAAACAGGGGCAATTGCAAAAAGACTAGCTCGTTGCCTTATGAGTGGCGACTAGTCTCGTCGCCACAAAAATAAATGACGAGTAAACTTCAACTCTCTCTCATCATATTTTGTCATCCTAGGTTTTAACATAATATATGAGACTTTTATAAAATATTATAACATTATGCCCATAATTATTATTATTTCTATAATTTTCCTAAAACTTAAATATATGATATATCATATAAGCTTTTAAAAATAGCAAATAATAAAGGAAAATGCTATAAAATTCCAAAAAAGTGGATGACATTAATTTTAAAATTATATATCTTTATCATTATCAAAAATGAGATTTCTAGATAGTTAGCACATTTTTTTTAAGTTATAACTACATTTAATTCAAAACGATGTTTAAAAATAAAGATAAAATCTAAAATATCCAAGTAGTACGAATTAAGACTAGGTTAAAAATATCCACAAAATTAATTGACTTTATCTACGTAATTAATAGAAGATATTATTTTTAAATTGAGTTTACATAACTAGTAAGCTTTTGTTTAAACGTAAAATATCTTCTAAATATATTTTTGTTACGAGAAAACTTTAAAAGTGGAGAATAAGTCATATGAGGCTCCTCAATTCAAAACAATCAGTTTGGGATTTTATTTTTAAATATGTTGATTTTTATAGCTCAATGCCACAATAGTAGGCAACTAGTTTTAGTAGATATTTTATTTGAACTTTTGTGCCAGTAAAAATAAAATATATGTACTTGTCATCGATGTGTGTAGCAACATAATAAAATATTTGCCACTTTGTTGCTGCTTCATGTGGTGACGAATTAAAATATCTATTTTTTATTTCAATAAATAAAATTTGAGTTTAGATTAATATCTAGGTATTATCCAATCATCCTCCAACGAGATTTGACACCCAAGCCTTCTATAAATAGACCCCTAAATTTAGATTGAAGGAAGGGTTCCGTTTGGAGGGAGAGGAGAGAATCTAAGAAAAGGGAGAGACCTTTGAGTGGTAGGGAGAGTCCTTGAGAGATCCATTGCCCCTCTACTCTGTCAAATCCCTACATGAAAGCCTAGATCTAGAGAGATCATGCCAATCTTAAGCTAAGCACGCCTCCTGAGTTCCATCCCGACTCCACTTCCTCAACCCCACACCATGTAGCACAAGGGTGACAGGAGTATTTGTTTCAACCTACTTTTTTTACATTAAACCTATAATATCTGTGCTCAGATTATCCAGAATAGATGTAATTAGGTTATTGTAATCTGGATAATTAGCTTAGTGATATGTTTGTGTCTTGAGCTCTTTATTTAAGTTGGTTTTTATCTCTGGTAATTTTCCCACAGTGTGGTATTTAGGACCCGAGTGTGCCATATGTGTGTGTGATTGGGACCAGTGCGAGGCTGGAGTCAACCATGCATGGTATCCATCGCCAGCGACTATGCCCGCAGCCTTCAGCCATGTCACATCTTTGATTTGCTGGGATTTTCGACGATGGTGGTGAACGAACGGTGAAAAGGGATGTGGGGGCTTAAAGAGGGAATGGCGATGGAGGCACTGGGTAGGAGAGAAGACGAACCAGTGAACCAAAGAGCTAGAGAAGGAAGAAAGAAGAAGAAGAGAGAGAGAGAGAGAGAGGAGTGTGTGTCCACTGGTGGAAGAGGGTGCCATTGGAGACCCTTGTGCCCAGAGGACTCACCGGGAAGGAGAGGAAGGTCATCGGAGGAGTGTGGGATTGCCGGAGATCCAATTAGAGTACAGATCTCCTCTTTATTTCCTCTTTTGCATTTAAGCTTCAATCTTTGATTTATGCCATGATCAAGTATGAAAAGCATGAATATGTGTTGATTGGCATGTGATCACATATGATTGTGAATTATAGAATTTTTCCATGATTAACCATGCATTTTAGAAAATTTTTAGTGAGATTGCTACAGTGACGTGAGATGCGTCATGTCTGCTTTCGATGTTATATCTTGAGATACATGCCATGGTTTTTGATGAAACATGTTCCAAATGAAAGTAGACTTGGCATGCTTGATTATATTTTATGCAAGAATTGTGGTTCACCAAAAAGGAGTCTATCCAAGGTCCCAATTTCGGCAAACGAATGAGTAGGGTCTGGGGAAAGATTTCAAAAAAACAGGAAATTTGGTATGCCGAATAAAATCGGTATGCTGTTTTTCTGTCAGTATTCAACCCTAAACCCATGCTTTGGACGACTAAATATGTTCATTCAACTGATTTAGGGGATTTCAAATGACTGAAATATTTTGGTCTTCCGAATTAGGAAATTTCGAACAACCGTTCTAAAATTTGGTCGACCGATCTAGGCACTAGACCTATTTCGATATGCCGTTTTAGTTTGATATGTCGATCCAAACCCTAGAGCCAGATAAAAGAGAATTTAATAAAGATGAGCATGAATGGATTTTTATGCCTAATTAATGTGTTTAGGCATATTGGTTAGAAAAAGTTTTATAAAGATGTTTTAGAAGAAAAGAGTAGTTTGACAAAAAGATTTCTACAATAGAAAAGAGTTTTACAAAAGAGAAAATGCATGTTTTCATAATAAGATTTCTAAAGTTGTGGCCCTGGTTAGAGAAACTAGGCACCAAGAGAAAGGTGTTGAATGGGCCGGGTAAGATGACCAGTGAGCTCAAACACCAAGAAAGAAAAGGGTGTTGGGAGAAGGCATCTCCGAGCAAATGAGAAAATAAAAGAGAAAAGATTAGTAAGGCCCGTTGGCTAGAATGGTGGCATGCCTGCACGAGGACTTTCACCATGGCAGTGTAGGAGGTTGAGGTTGGTGCCTCTCCCTTCGTTTGTGGCTAGGTCACCTTTGATCAAGGTGGCACCAAAAAAGAAAAGATTTTTAGATTTGAGCTTTAGAATGGTTTTAAGTTAGAATCAAGCATAGTTTTGGCTTCTAAGTTTTAGCCAGATTCTAGCTAAGATAAGAATAAAGTTTTAGGACTAGATCCAACCACAAAACAAAGTTTTAACCAGATTTTAGTCTTGAAGCTTAAGTTGGAATCTAGCCTAGAGTTGTTTTCAAAAAAGAAATATATCATGAGATTATAAAATAGAAAATAGAGATGTTTGAGAAAAGCATGAAGATTTTAGAAAAGAGATTTCCCTGAAAAGACATGTTTTTCTAAGTATTTTCAGAAAGAGATTTATCGAGCTTATTTTGGTTTTGAAAACCTAGAATTTAGTTTTTAGAAGTTTTCCCGTGGTGGTTTTTGGTGGACGTGTACTGGGTAACTTAGAAATCACTCACACGTGATTTGCTTTGTTTTGTTCTTAAGTGCTTAGTGTGGAGTGCAGTTCAGCCCGGTGTTTAGAGAAAAGAGCCACTAGCTGCACACACAAGTTCTAAGTAGATTATGGTTTATTTACTTTATTAGTGCATTTAATCCTAGTTTAGCAGCATAGATTCCATAGTGTCCAGTTTGGGGGCGTTACAAAGTAGTATCAGAGTACTAGGTTGCACTAAGTACACCGACTTAGTGGTGTCTGAGTTAATAGCTCTGTAGGACTGTACAAGAGAGAGAGTTGCACCTGACTTTTGTATTTTGTGTTGGCAGTAAGATGCCGAAAGGCTGAGACCAAGACAGGACCTCAGCATCAGGGTCAGGCGTTGAGCAGGGCGAAGGCTCTTGGAGAGACATGAGGCATGAGCTAGGAGAGATGATTCGAGGATTTGTCCAGTTCATGGGTGACAATCACAAAGGCGAGGCCAAAGGCAACCCATGGATAAAGTAGTTCCGCCAGTTAGGGGCGCCAACCCTGGACGGGCGTAGCCAGCTAGAGGAATGCTAGGTGTGGCTCCGAGAGGTGGAAAAGGTACTAGAGGGCATGAACTGCTCGACAGAGAAGTGGATTCGATTAGCTATGTTCCAGCTTAGAGAGGAAACTGACCAATGGTGGAGGTCTACATGCCACACCAAGTTCCCCAACCTGGATCTGTTGATGATCACTTGGGAAGAGTTCTAGGAAGTGCTTTGTGAGAGGTTCTTTCTTGAGCATGAGGAAGACAAACTCGATAGACTTCAAGAATTTGAAGCAGGGGAATCTCTCTTTGGCAGAGTTTGAAGCCACCTTCCACTGACTATAGCAGTTCTCCCAGACTATCACCACCAAGATGGGCTGAACAAAGAAGTTCGTGGAGGGGCTAACTCCAGCACTCAGGTCCAAATTTCATGGGTTCTGGTACCCAACATTGACCTACACAGTGGAGCTAGCAGCTCGCTACGAGGATGAGTGTCGGTTGTTCCAAGAAGAGTTCCCTAGGGGGAAAGGGAATAGATTTTCTCAACAGTCTTCTACTTTTGGTACGCCCAACTCAACAATTTCTAGAAGCCCCGAGAAGAAGAGAAAGGAGTGCTCTGAGTCTGCTATGGAAGGGCGCAATGATGTTGGGAAGAGTAGCACCGGACCTAGCCAGACCGATTCCATCAGTGGTGCAAGAAGAGGGCCTTGCAATATCTACAAGAGGATGGGACATATAGCAGCACAGTGTAGATTCTAGCAGTAGGGGATAGAAAGCGTGAGGTGCTACAACCGCAGATAGACGAGGCACTTCCAAAAGAACTACCCTAAACCCCATAGGACAGCTAGAGATATGCCCCAATAGCCTACTAAAGGGAGAGTTTTCTCCATTTCTGCTCCAAATGCGGGTCCCTCAAGGGACATTATAGATGGTAAGGAGAAATGAGAGTTATTATAGATATGCGTAATCGTGTTGTTCTATGAACCTTGTATAATTAGCACTGGTATCTATAATAATTATTATGGTTGTGTTGTGTATAAATGTTAGGATCTTTTTTCGTAGCTAACCGAATGACCCGAGTTTTATTTGACTCAAGCAGTTCATTTTCATTTATATCTAAGTCATTTGCAGTTGAGGTGGGAGACAAACCAGCTAGGCTAGCTTTCCAGCTAGATGTGGTGACTCGATTAGGAGAACATAGTCTAGCATGGAAGTATTTGAGGTTAGTCAATATTTAGCTAGGAGATAAAGATTTCTAGGTTAGTCTAATTCTGATGAAGATGCAAGAGTATGATGTTATTCTGGGAATGGACTGGCTAGCACAACACTCAGCAATGATCGACTGTGCCAAGAAGAGGGTTTTAGTAGAATGTCCAGGCCAGGGGTGGTGCATGATACAAGGAGTCAGGTTGAGAGAGCCCAAGAAAGTGATCTCGGTAATCAAAGCATACCAACATCTAGCTAAAGGATGCATGGGATACTTAGCTAGCATGACGGTGTCCTCCTCACCAGTGTTTTGAGTATAACCCCAAACGTATTTCCAGAGGAGCTTCCAGGGATGCTGTCACATAGAGAAGTAGAGTTTGTGATCGATGTGGCGCTAGGGTCAGACTGTCGCGCCCCACATTTTCCACAATAATTTAAACAACTTAAATTATAGGAAAATTAAAGCCAACAGTAAATATCTAAATACCAAGAACCTGTGTGTGCGGCTAGGAGACTCCAGACTATATGCACTATGCTAACCCTTTGCATGCCTGCACCTGTAAACTAAAAACACGAAGAAAAACGTATGAGTGACAAAAGTCACCCAGTACGCACCCTACGGAAAAACCACGGAAAATAAAACTATAATTAATTTTTCCTTTTAAATCCATTTCACAAACCATTTTCTCAAAACCTCATAAACCAGGCCCACACCGGCCAAAACCACAATCGGGGCTCTACTAGCCCAAAGTCACAAGCAAAGGCTCTCAATGGCCAAAACCACACACAGTGAGTCTGGAAGCTCGGCGCTAGGAAACTAAACGTTGGCCACACGCAGTCCACTGAGGAGCGACCCCAGTGTTCTACACTGCCATGATGACGGCCACCCTATGCAGGAGCGTTCACCATCCCGCGATTCCCCTCTCTCAAGAGAACCCTCAAAAGCCAACCCCTCTCTGGGAAGGCTATCCTGTCTCTCAGGAAATTACCAGCCACGGGCACATGTCCCACCTGCACTGGCCACCACAGGGTACACATCCTCACGACGTCCTCCACACACGGTGCTCAGGAGGGAGTATCATACCTCCACACCCGACAACACCCGAGCCTCAGTGCTCACAGCGACAGCAGGAGTATCATACCTCCCCGTCATGCCATAAGACAACTCAACCCGGGGATCACAACCCTAGCCTCGAGATGACAATCAAGGAGTCTCATACCTCCAAGACCCGAAGCCCCTCAGCCTCAGGTATCTCGGCCCCTAACCTCAACCAGAGAGTCATGCCCAACCCCCCGAGAATGTCGTCACATTCCTTGGTCCCGACAACACAGTCCAACACTGTCTCGGCCCGTACATAGAAAACCAGGAAGACATTTTCAAAAATAGGTCAACTATTTCCTTGAAATCCATTTTCCAAACCATTTTCATATCTTTGAAAATTCTTCCAAAACCTCAGCAAAACAGCGCATCAGGGGTCCTAGAAGACCACCACTGACGGCCCACAGTCCCCCTTAATCGGATAAAACACGGCAATCCAGAAAGTCCTCGGAAAACGCATTTTATAAACATATTTGGGCCCAGATTCGACATGCCGAAAATCTCTGGTTCGGTAGACCGGTTTGAATCAGTCGACCGAATTAGGTCAACGGTCAACACTCAAGCCAAATTCAATATACCGAAACTGGTTCGATCGACCGAAATCTCCTTATTCTGACGACCGAATTTCGACCAGAGGACCTAAACTGACAAAAAAATGTTATGCCAAACAAAATCGGTATACCGAAATCCACTTATTCGGTATGTCGTTTCCATTTCGGTATGTCGAATTCTGTAAAACCAGAAAATGGCCCAAACCCTACCATTCAAATTGCTCCAACTGGAACCTCTAATCGGACCCACTAAACAAACACCTAAAATCTTGCATAAAACATAGGATGTAGACCCTCGAGTCTACTCCAAATCCCAACAAACAAAACTAAAATCCATTCACCATGCATCAAGATATAAAATCAGAAAAGTAGAAGGGTCAAAATGACCTAAAACACACCAACCATCATAAATGCCAATAAATACACAATAAATTCTAGGAAAGTAAATTTACCTAGATTCCATGCATTCCTAGCATTTTCTACCAATTTCATGCTCTCTATTTCATGGGGTGGGGATGCGTACCTAAAAACGAGCTTCGGTGATCTCCAGTCGACTCCGGCGAACTCCGGCAACCACAACCTCACCACGATCTCAGGGACACTTCTCCTAAGCTCCACGCACCACACGAACCACCGCAACCTTTTCGCTTCCATCTCTCTCTCTCTCTCTCTCGACACGTAACAAGGGGAGGAAACAAGGGAGATGGGTGGAAGGAGAAGGGGAAAGGAGAAGGGGCGGAGAAGGAGGAGTGGGGAGGAAGGGAAAGAAGAGTGGGGAGGGAGAGGTGCGCGCCGGGGAGGAAAAGGAAAGAAGAAGAAAGAAGGAGAAGACAACAATGGACGGCAGAAAAGTGCGGTGCGGCTTATAAAGCCTGCGCTCGCAGTAGCTGGGAACGTGCCCACCTGCACATCTCAGCCATCGACACACCGCACTAGCAACCAACCACTCCGCCCAACCACCAGCCACAACCAACAGCCCACAAATGTGAGCCCCATGAGGACCCCACACCTGGGCCCCACACTGACCCACACCCAAGCCCCACAAGCACATTGCCAAACCACGCACAGGGACACGCAAACAAGAGCCAACCCACGAGGCCCAAGCCCCAAAAGCACAAAACCACACAACTGACCTCGGAACAGTAACACTCGTCCAAGGATAAAATTCATAAAATGTAAATAACTACAAAATGAATTTTACGGGTGTTACACAGACCCTATCTCGAAGGCCCCATACAGAATGGCACCAGTTGAATTGAGAGAGCTCTGAAGTCAGCTACAAGAACTTTTGGACAAGGGATTTATCAGTCCATGTGTGTCGCCTTAGGGAGCACCAATGTTATTCATCAAGAAGAAAGAAGGTTCACTCTGATTATGCATTGATTATCAGATACTGAATCAAATTACCATTAAGAACAAGTATCCGTTACTAGGATCGATGACTTATTTGATTAACTGTAGGGAGCATCAGTCTTCTTCAAAATAGATCTATGATCCAAATACCATCCACCTAGAATCTAGGAGACAGACATGCATAAGGCGGCCTTCAAAACCCGATATTGTCATTATGAATTCCTGGTCATATCATTTGGGTTCACGAATACACCAACTGCTTTCATGGACCTGATGAATAGAGTGTTTAGGCCCTATTTGGACTTGTTTGTTGTCATTTTCATAGATGACGTATTGGTATACTCTCTGGATGTAGAGACCCATCAGATCCATTTGAGGATTGTGTTGGAGACACTGAGGTAACATCAGTTATACACTAAGTTCTTCAAGTGTGAGTTTTTGCTGGAAGAGGTAGCATTCCTTGGACAAATTATCTCAGGAGAAGGCATTAAGGTAGATCCAGCCAAAGTGGAAGCAATTAGGCCAGAGCGAGAACAGTGATAGAGATCAAAAGCTTTCTCGGGTTGGCAAGCTATTACCGAAGGCTTATCCAAGGCTTTTCAAATTGTAGCCTTGTTGACCAGATTGACTCGAAAGGAGGCTCTATTTGCTTGGGATGAGCATTGTGAGGAGAGCTTCAATGCACTAAAGGATTGTTTGGTCACAGTCCTAGTTCTAGCATTGTTGTCTCGTAATGGGGGTTTCGCACTGTACAGTGACACCTACACGATTGGATTAGGGTGTAGCCTGATGCAGCATGGGAAGGTTGTAGCTTATGCCTCCTGTCAGTTAAAGGACCACGAGAAGAATTACCCCACCCACGACTTAGAAATGGCCGTAGTGGTGTTCGCCCTAAAGATTTGGAGACACTATTTGTATAGTGAGCAGTTTGAAGTCTTCACAAACTACAGAAGCTTAAAGTACATTTTTACACAGAAAGACTTGAACCTGAGATAGAGGAAATGGGTGGACTATATCAAAGATTATGATTTCAGCTTATCCTACCACCCAAGCAAAGTAAACATGGTCACAGACGTGCTAAGCATGCGTACCCATGTTATGGCCAGCCTAATGATCAAAGAATGGTGCCTGATGGAAGGGTTGATCAAGTGTAGACCACTGAGTAGTCTTAGGGAGTTGTGAGGACTTAGCAGAAGATTGAGGTGGGAGAGTCGCAACTCATAAAAGCATGCGTACCCATGTATTATCCATAGGATTTTCTTGCATCTCATGGCATTTCCAACTGATCCAAAGCAACAAGGAAGCATTATCTTGAGCCATCCAAGGAGGAAACATCCTAGGCAAGGTAGGATCTCTACTTATCACTTTATTTAAACACTAGATAATACACTGAATAAAGCAAGCAACTAACTGGATTTATGATCAATTAGTAATCTTTTTTTTTCGTGTCTTTTATGATAAGTTGGATGCTCCTACATGTGTATTCATAATGCTTTTGTGTCATGGTAATTCCTGCAATATGTAGTTTCTGTTTTACATAAGGAATCATGTTTCCATGCAAGTACTAGCCATGAAATGAACTGTAAACAAACTCTTTACATGTTCATCATCTTTACATGTTTGCTAAGCTAATTAAATTGTTGCATAATCCTTAGAATCCATCAAGCAGTAATTACAGCCCTTTAACCCATGAATATGCTTGATTTAACGAGAAGTGATAAGAGGACTTTTTATGCTTTCTTTTCATCATATTTCAATTCCCTACCATCTAAATAATTGATCTGGATAACTTAATCACAATTCATCTCTTGCATCTGGCCCAGATTCTGAAATCAGATTGCAGTCTGATTCAAAATTTCTAGGGTGCACCAAACTAGAGCACTTATATGGCGCACCAGGGTGGCGCACCTAACCAGCGCACCATCCTAGTGCACCAGTCTGGTCAGAGAATAAATCATCAACTTTACATCATGATCTACATGCTTTTCTGGGTGTTTTGGACTTTGATGCTTTTGGTGTTTATTCTCTCATATGTCATGCCTTTGTATGCATGATTTCAACCTAAAATAGCACTTGTTTATATGACTTTTGCATCTTGCATGTTCAACCTGTTGTTGTAATCTGGTGAACTGATTGCCCCATGAACTCCTGTTTGGGAGGTTCTTATGCAACAGTCCATGATCCAGATCTAGATAACATGGTTGAAACTTATTGATTTTATTTAGCATAAGGGTGGTGTGGTCTTGTGTGAGGCATATAGCCCTTGAGCACAAGACCCATATTGTGTTTTCATGCTAGGTTTTTGATAGATACTCATGATTCATTTTCTGATGAGTTTGCGAGTTTACAGGATTTTATATTGCATGGCATTAGGCTGGTTTACTGTCTGATCTGTGACTTAATTTGGCATACTTTAGTGGCACACATCAGTAGAGCACATAGGTGGCGCACCAAACTGGCGCACCAAACAGGCGCACCTGCCTGTTTTTTGTTGCACGCAGTAGCTTTTGGCATGGTGTTTAGCACGTTTTTTTGCTTTGATTTGCCTTTTGTTTTCTCTAGGTGTCTTCTTGGACATAGTAGGATGACTCCTCTCTATTTTCAGCCATTTTTTATGCATGATAGTTCATGTTTTGCATATAGTAAAGTGAGGATGAAAATCACTTGGTGTTGTTAGATCTTTGATCATATCTGTGCAATATCCTTGCACCGGTGCTTGACCCACTACACGGGTGACCTTTCTGAGCATTAGGACACACCCTACAACCCATTCATCCATGTTTATCATATGGCACCACTCATATATAGCATTGCATTGCATATTGCCCTCGAACGTACAGAAAAGGCTGAAAAGCAAACATTCCATGTAAGTAAACGAAAAACCCATTAAAAGACCAATTTTTCGAGCGCACGAGGGTGCCTAATACCTTCCTCGTGCGTAACAGGGATCCTTGCCCATTTCTGGTTTATGTAGACCTTTTCCATTGGTTTTATCGCATGATTTGAATGTTTTTTAAGCGGTTTTCCTCATCTTCCGTTTTAAAATAGACTAGATGGTGACTCCTGCATTTTTATTGTTATTTTTATTATTTTGCCATGACTTTGCCGACCCTCGCGCATTTGGCCTTTCGCGCCAAGCACGAGGTTGTCACCAGCATAGTTAAAGGAACTGGCGACTCCGCTAAGGATAACCAGATCTTGGCTTTTGTTTTGGGTTTTTCGTTTACTTTGGCTTTCCTGCTTGTTTGCTTGTTTCCTATGCATTGCTTTGGTTGCTTCTTTGTAATATTGAGTGGTATCTCCTATATTTTTTGTGTATACCGTTTATCTAATGGGTGTTTTCTTTTTACACATTTGCTATGCCACCACTTTCTACACATAATATGCACATGTCTTTTGTATGTTGATTGATGTTTCCTTTGCATGTTTTCTTCCCTTCTTGTATATGCCATGTCTAGGAGATTAGAGACATGCTTGCTCTTCCCCTTTTGGTTAATAAAAGCATAAAAACCAAAATCAATAAATAGGACACAAACTAGTGACAAATTGCAAACTTTCCCCCATGGTTTAATAAATTTTCAAGTAAAAGACTTAAAGCATACTTTGCATCCATCATATAGGACATGCATCTTCTCATCTCTTGAGTCCACCTATATAGTTGGCGAAGGACATTTCTCGATTTTCTCATTCTATGGCTTTAGCGTGGGATGAAATATCAGTATGTCCCCCCTTGTCTGGGGTCATGTCGGTGTTAGTAGAGGGTACAGCCTACTACTTTGGCAAAGGACGACGCCCCGAACGCACCACCCATTCACTGCCTAAGCTTTGGCTGGGATTTAGAACGGGGACCTTCATATTTCTAACCTTGAGTCGGAGACCCATTTACCCCTATGTGAACCCAGAGTAGATGGCTTGGTAGGACGCCCCTAGATTGTGAGAGAGCGCATGCTAGAAGCATTCATGCATTTGCATCTCATACCACCATAAGCACTGCATCTTTTCTAACTTGTTTGTTTTTGTGCATAGAATACTTGTCAGTGTGCGAGTTCCTTAGCCAGAGCTCGAGGTTTTCCTTTCGCTGACACCTGGTGCGACTCAGTTTCGACCACATCTCTCGAGTTATCTGTCACCTTTGACGATAGCTCGTCCTAGGATTCATCCTCTTATTCCCAGCCACAGTCCGATTCGTACCCGCTCGCGGTCCGCTATGGCCCAGCATACCAGCGAGCCCCTTTCCTCTGCTGTTCAAGAGGAGGTCCCCGTTTCGGTGTACCCTTCCTTTGTCGCTGTCCCTGTTGTCACCGCTGCCTCCACTTTTGCCCTAGTTTTTGGAGGACCTCCGCCACCCTCAAAAGCCAACCCCTCCCTGGGAAGGCTGTCCCTGTGGCTACCCCGCCTTCGGGGCCATCAGCTTGGTCTTCTACTGCTTTTGGGGGCTCAGCAGTTGAGTCTGTTCCTGTGACCCTTCCCCAGGGTTCTTTTGCTATTCCTCCTCAGGGCTATGTGTTTACCAGCCCTCCTCTAATTGCGGCTGCCTCTGTAGTGACCTCCCCCCAGTTTGGACAATTGGGATCTCAGCTTCTTGTTTCTTCTCCTGCTTTGCCTCTGCCCACCGGAGCCACCGGTGATGATCCCATGACCGCGCAACTGCAACAGATGTCGGCCCTCACCCAGCTATTGCAGAGATTGGCACTGGCCCTCCAACCCTTTTTAGGTCTATCCTTTCCGACTCTTGAGTTGCCTTTGCAATCGACCCTGGGATCATAGTTTGCACCCACTGCACCACCCCTACAACCGTCGCCATCCCTCGTCTCTCCAGTGATAGGGGTGTCGACATTGCCTTTTGCAACACCGCCACAGCACCCACCACAGCATGCATCTCTACTATCTGGTGGTCGGCCTTTTAGGCTGGTGGGAGCACAGTCTACCGTGAGCATTGTACCTGAGGCTATTTCGATCCAACAACTCTTGCTCCCGCATTCTGCACCTACTGTAGCACCACCCCCTGCCTTATCCTTACCCATGTATCGGACACAAGCTTCATCCTTTATCCCATAGCACACAGCACCCATGCACGGGTACACTGGCCATCCTGTCGTAGTACCAAATGACGGAATGGTGGATTCGGAGGAGCCCTTAGGGGCGACCCATACAGTGTATGCAGCACCCGCATCTGCTGCACAACCTACGACTGCAGTAGCTCCAGACGCTCTCCTTGCGAGGGTGAATGATTTGGAGTGCACACTCCGACAAGTGCAAGGCGGGGACCGCCGGTCCTACCAATTCCGAGACCTCTATTGTTTTCCAAAGGCGACTCTCCCATCGAACTTCCAAATCCTGAAATTTGACAAATACAATGGTAGAGGCTGCCCAATTTCCCATTTGAGAGCCTATTGCGGAGACCTCGCCCAGCTCCAAGCTAACAAGAGATTGCTCATCCGCCTGTTCCAGAAGGGTCTTACTGGGCCCACGTTGAAGTGGTTCACTTCTCTCGACATGGCCACCATCAAGACTTGGGACTACCTCACCCAGGCGTTCCTGGAACAGTATTCCTTTAATCTCGACTTAGTCCCAAAAAGGGAGGACTTAGTTGCTATCAAGCAAAAGCCCCAAGAAACATTTGGGGAGTATGTTGGACGTTGGCGGTCCTTAGCTTCGCAGGTCAAAGATAGACCCTCCGACGAGGAGTCTATTGAGATCGTGATCTGAGGAGCACAACCAACGGTCGGGGCTCTGCTCAGCATACAACCAATTACCACTTTTTCTGCATTGCTTCGGGCGGGTGCCCTTGTTGAGAGTTCACTGCACGACGACAATTTTCCAGCACTCTCTGCATTTGCCAAGTGTGACCGTGCCCCCGCTCGAGGAGGTAAGGAGGCCACAGCCATGTCGAGATGGCGAGGGCGAGAGATGGGATGAGAGGGAGAGAAATGGAGTTGCCACCTGGTATTTTAAGGGAAAGACGAGGAAAACCACAAACAATTCACTAAAAGTGAATGAATGAGATGCAAACATGAAGGCCAGATGTCTACTAACCAGAGGATGGGTAAGGATTCCTATTACGCACAGGGAAGGTGTTAGGCACCCCCGTACGCTGAGAAACTCGGTCTTTCTAGTCTAATTCGCTTGCTAGAGGCTGAATGAGTGTTTGTTATGCCTAGATTGTGTCCTAATCACCTAATCATGCTGATGAGAGTGCCAAGACAATATTGGAAGGATGTGAAAGACGATGCGCAAAAATTACGGAGAAATCCACATGAATTGACAAAATCATGAAAATCAAACGGGGAAAAAATAACCCATGATGGGGTTAAATGTCGGCCCTCAAGCCTGTTACTGTACGCCCTCGGGCGATGAGGAAAATCGTGAAAATCGAGAAATTCTCGGAAAGCGTCTCGCAAATCAGCAGAAATTAGGATAAATCCGAGAAAATCAAAAGGGGAAAATAATCCTCATTCTGGGACCATGTCGGCTTTGACAAGCCTTTTACTGTACGCCCTTGGGCGATGGAAAACCAAAACAAGTCAAAACCACGGAAAATCAGGGAAAATCCGAAAAACAGGGAGTAAACCAAGCCGGAATCAAGTTAGGAAAACATACACAAAGTCGAGAAGAAAAGACGAGAAAATCTGTACAAAAAGATGTGAAAAGCCATGCAAAATGCAAGTGTGAATGCAAATGTGAGAAGTCTAGGGGGTTTTGTGCAAAAATCCCAAATTCCGAGGAAAACTAAAGTTCTGAAGCCCAAGTCATCAAAAATACATAGGAAAACACATTTTATGCAAGTATGAAGAATTCTAGGGTCAAATGTGCATCCCTAGTTAAAATGAAGTTCTCTAGGAGTCAGAATGCAATTCTACCACTAAAACATGCATTTAAATCAATTCTGCATAAAATCAAGGTAAAAATGCAAGAAAAATGATTCAGAAAAGTTCCAGGAAGTTTTAGGGGCAAAATGGTCATTTTACCCCTGAAAATAGGCAACCAAAGTAAAATCAATGAAGTATATGGGCTAAACTGCAAATTGTCCAGTAGAATAAAGCATCCAAAAGAATTTTAGTAAAGACAGAGGGTTAAAGTGCAATTTACCTTGAGAAAACATGCTTTAGAAAAGTTTTAAAAACAAGTTCAGGGGTTTAAATGCTATTAAACCAAAGAAATGAACATTTTGGAAAGTTTCTACAAAGTCTAGGGGTTTAAATGCAAATAAACCAAAGAAACGAACATTCTGGAAAGTTTCTGCAAAGTCCAGGGGTTTAAATGCAAATTAACCAACAAAAACATGCATTCTGGAACATTTAAAAGAATACAAGGGCTTCAATGCAATTTCTATAGAAAGAATGAACTTCAGTAAGAATTTGAGAAAGCTCAGGGGCCTCTATGCAATTTGTCTAAAGAAAAAAGCATTTTAAAAGAACTGGAGGGTTTTTATTAAAGTTTTAACCTTAGAAAACATTATTTAAAATGTTCAGGGTTCAGATTGCAAATATCATAGAGAAAACTTGTTTTAAAAACATTCAGGGGCTAAATGTAACTTTTCAGGACTTAAATGTGATAAAAACATGCACTAATATGATAGGAATTAAAAGATGAACTCTTCAGGGGGCCAAATGCAAAATTCACAGGCAAAATAAAGAAATAAAAATTATTTTAAAACTTAAGGGACTGAAATGTAACATTTTAGGACCTAAATGTAAAAATCAAAAACTTAAATGAATGGGCCATAAAAGGCCCATTCGAAGATCACCGGAGGTCGCCAACGATCTTCTCCGACGACCTCCTGGGGGCTCTCTAGAGAGCGGCAGCGGCTACGAAGGCCCGGGAAAGCATCGAGGAGGCACGGTAGACCTCCTCGAGCGGCGGGATGCGACTGGGGCCCGAGGCCTTCCCCCCACCTCGAGCTCCGGCGAGGAACTCTACGGCGATGGTTGGGACGTCGCAGGGGCTCTAGGCGACGGCGGAGCGGCGCGAGAAGCTTTGGTGCCCTGCGGGGAGTCCTCTAGAGGCCTTGTCTTGGAGCAGGGTGCATCGTGAAGGTGAGCGGTGGCGACTGCGGGCAGCGGCGACAGCACGGCGGCTCTGGCGTCGGGTGCAGGTGTCCCCTGGGGCAAAGGCGTAGAGGAGGAGAAGAGGAAGGAGAAGAAGAGGGGAGGAAGGAGGAGAGGAGGAGAGGCTCTCGAGGGGCCTCGCCGGGGGCCGAATGGCCAAGGACTCCAGTGGTGGGTTGAACCCACCACCGAAGGAGGGTTGTCGGAGGCAAAGAAAAGGGGAAGCCCCCCCCTGTCGCGGCCTAAAAGGAGTCTAAACTTCTACGAGCCCACTGCATAAGAAAGAGAGAATGGGAGAGGCGTTACCTAACGTGGGCTGTCCTCTCCAGCGTGGTGGATCAACGGCGGCGATTGGGGCTACTCTGGTGGCGCTCTGGCTAGGTGTTCTGGGAGGCAAAAGGGGTACCGGTGGCTTGGGGAAGGTCGCTCGTGTTTTAGGTACGAACGGGGAAGCTCTGGTTCGCTGGATGGGAGAGGATTCGCAAGGGTCTCTCCAGTGATCTCTTTTTTTCCCTCCCTACTGTTGTCGTTTTTTCCAGCTCCCCTCATGGGTTCTTTCTCAAGACTCTTAAGAGGTGGGGGGCGCGAGGGGGTCGTGGGTCATGCAGTTGGGCAAACATGAGAATGAGGAAGATCGAGGGAGTGGGTGTCGTTAAGGGGAGGAAGAAGATGATACTATTCATTTATTTTCCGAATTCCTAAGTTTTCAATTAAAATGGTTTGGGCTTAAAGAGCTTGGTTTTGTGGGCTTTTGGTTTTTCCTTTTTTGTTTTGTTTTTTTCTTTGTTTTGGTTTTGATTTTGTATTAAGTTTTGATTTTGTTTTTGATTTTAATAATTTGCCTTTGGTGATTTTAACTAAATTTTGATTTTGTGATTTTGAAGTTTAATTGTTTTTAAAGTAGGTTTTTAGAGGTTTGAATTTAATTAAAAGATTTTAAATTAATTTCTTTTGGGATTTAAAGTTTTTAGGTTTTTTTTTCCATTTTAGGGTTTTATGATTTAATTAATTAGTTTTAAATTACGATTTTATGGATTTAACTATTTTAGGATGTTTTAGGGTTTTTTGGATTTTAATTAATGTTTTTTTAGCTTAAATTAGGGTTTTGTAGTTTTAATTAAGGATTTTTTAGTTTAATTAAAGTTTTTGGGTTTTAATTTAGGTTTTTTAGATTTTAGACATGGTTTTTAATTTAATTAGGGTTTCACTTGATTAGTTAGGATTTTAAGTGGATTTTGCTTGATTTTGATTTTAATTAGGGTTTTCACTTGATTAATTAGGATTTTAAGTGGATTTTGTTTAACTTGGTTTTTAATTAGGGTTTTACATAATTAATTAAAATTTTAAGTGGATTTAGGTGAATTTTGCTTATTTTGGTTTTAATTAGTGGTTTTTGCTTGGATTAAGTTTGAGTGGGTTTGTGTGGGCCTAATGGGCTTGAGTGGGCCTAAGTGGGCCTATGTGGACCTAAGTGGGCTTGTGTGGACCTAATGAGCTTGTGTGGGCCTAAATGGATATGTTTGGGCCTAATGGGCTTGTGTGGACCTAATGGGCTTGTGTGGACCTAATGGGCTTGTGTGGGCCTAAGTGGGCTTAGGGTTCTGATGGAGTTAGGGTTTAGGAGTGGTGGTTGCAACCAGAGCATCTTCTAGAGGAGCCTGCCACCAAGTGACTACAAAATCGGGGTGTCTACAGATGCCCCTCCCTAAGCGAGGTCGAGGGACGGATGGAACTGAGACCGATGCTCAGGATTGACAAGACACCCCGCTTGAGTCTGCGGGAGAGTAGTTTTTACTGTGAGGCCGTGAACCACTTATTCGGTGGATACACTGAAAGTCATGATTCGGGGCCATGCATGATGCTGATATAAAGGGTTGACCCTGATGTCTGGATGATACATGAAGGTGATGCTGATGCAAAGGATGATGTTGTTGACAAGCAGGTAACCTACCAGCTCATGTAGGGGAGCACGAGGCATTTCCAAAATCGTACCAAGGGATGCCAAGACTGGAGGGCTCATCACACGACAGAGGAACCTGGCAAATGGCAAACTTTTTTGCCTGAAAGGATGCACAGCAAGACATCAGACTCACCGACTGAAGAAAGACTAATAACGGATGTCAACCAGATAGTTTGAGGGGGTATCAGCCCGCTCTTAACAAGATGACGGTTGTCAACCGGATAGTTCGGGGTATCAACCCACTCTAGACAAGATGATGGATGTCAACCGGATAGTTCGGGGTATCACCCCGCTCCAGACAAGATAACGGTTGTCAACAGGATAGTTTGGGGTATCAGCCCGTGATGAGTTGCCGGACTCAGCATCGGATAGTTAGGGCTATCAGCTCGAGAGAAGGGGCATGGGATAAGACTATCAAACCTATAAGCTAAACGATAGGGCATGGTAAGTTAACGGACCTACCGACCGGATAGTTCGGGTTATTAGCCCGAGGGTGAGTTGACAAACTCATTGCCGAATAGTTAGGGCTATCAGCCCAGAGATGAGTTGACGGACTCAGCACCGGATAGTTAAGGCTATCAGCTCGATAATACGGAGTTGATTCTCGAGCACAAGAAAACAACTCGGACCTCCTCTAGACCTAAGGGAGTTACGAGGAAAGAAAGACAGGTTGTTCCTTGGGGATCAGGAATCAGCAGCTCGGATCTCCTCCGGACTTAAAGGAGTCGCGAGAAAGGGACAAAACTCGAATCTCCTCCGAACTAAAAGGAGACACGAGAAAAAGGAGTAAAGAGCTGTTCCTGGAGGCCAGGAATCAGCGACGCAGGACTCCTCTAGACTTAAAGGAGTCGCGAGAAAGGGACAAAACTCAAATCTCGTCCGGATTTAAAGGAGACACGAGAAAAGGGAAAAAAGAGCTGTTCCTAGAGGCCAGGAATCAGCAACTCGGGACTCCTCCGGACTTAAAGGAGTCGCAAGAAAGGGACAAAACTCGAATCTCCTCCGAACCTAAAGGAGACACATGAAAAGGAAATAAAGAGTTATTTCTGGAGGCCAGGAATCAGCGACGCAGGACTCCTTCGAACTTAAAGGAGTCACGAGAAAGGGACAAAACTCGAATCTCCTCTGAACTTAAAGGAGACACGAGAAGAGGAATAAAGAGTTGTTCCTGGAGGCCAGGAATCAGCGACGCAGGACTCCTCCGGACTTAAAGGAGTCGCGAGAAAGGATAAAACTTGAATCTCCTCCGGACTTAAAGGAGACACGAGAAAAGGGAATAAAGAGCTGTTCTTAGAGTCCAAGAATCAGCGACTCGGGACTCCTCTGGACTTAAAGGAGTCACGAGAAAGGGACAAAACTTGAATCTCCTCTGGACTTAAAGGAGACACAAGAAAAGGGAAAAAAGAGTTGTTCCTGTAGGCCAGGAATCAGCGACGCAGGACTCCTCTGAAGTTAAAGGAGTCGCGAGAAAGGGCTGAAACTTGAATCTCCTCCGGACATAAAGGAGACACGAGAAAAGGGAATCAAGAGCTGTTCTTGGAGGCCAAGAATCAACGACGCAGGACTCCTCCGGACTTAAAGGAGTCGCGAGAAAGGGACAAAACTAGAATCTCCTCCAGACTTAAATGAGACATGAGAAAAGGGAAAAAAGAGTTGTTCCTGGAGGCCAGGAATCAGCGACTCGAGACTCCTCCAGACTTAAAGGAGTCGCGAGAAAGAGACAAAACTCGAATCTCCTCCGGACCTAAAGGAGACACAAGAAAAGGAAATAAAGAATTGTTCCTGGAGCCCAAGAATCAACGACTTAGGACTCCTCTAGACTTAAAGGAGTCGCAAGAAAGGGACAAAACTCGAATCTCCTCTAGACTTAAAGGAGACACGAGAAGAGGAATAAAGAGTTGTTCCTGGAGGCCAGGAATCAGCGACGCAGGACTCCTCCGGACTTAAAGGAGTCGCGAGAAAGGGACAAAAACTCGAATCTCCTCCGGACTTTAAGGAGTCACGAGAAAAGGGAATAAAGAGCTATTCCTGGAGGCCAGGAATTAGCGACTCGGGACTCCTCCGGACTTAAAGGTGTCGCGAGAAAGGGACAAAACTCGAATCTCCTCCGGACCTAAAGGAGACATGAGAAAAGGAATAAAGAGTTGTTCTTGGATGCCAGGAATCAGCAACTCAGGACTCCTCCAGACTTAAAGGAGTCACGAGAAAAGGAATAAAGGGTTGTTCCTGGAGGCCAAGAATCAGCGACTCGGGACTCCTCCAGACTTAAAGGGGTCACGAGAAAGGGACAAAACTTGAATCTCCTCCGGACTTAAAGGAGACACAAGAAGAGGAATAAAGAATTGTTCCTAGAGGCTAGGAATCAGCGACGCAAGACTCCTCCGGACTTAAAGGAGTCGCGAGAAAGGGACAAAACTCGAATCTCCTCCGGACTTAAAGGAGACACGAGAAGAGGAATAAAGAGTTATTTCTGGAGGCCAGGAATCAGCGACGCAGGACTCCTTCGAACTTAAAGGAGTCACGAGAAAGGGACAAAACTCGAATCTCCTCCGGACTTAAAGGAGACACGAGAAGAGGAATAAAGAGCTATTCCTAGAGGCCAAAAATCAGTGACTCGGGACTCCTCCGGACTTAAAGGAGTCACGAGAAAGGGACAAAAACTCGAATTTCCTTCGGACTTAAAGGAGACACGAGAAAAAGGGACAAAGAGCTGTTCCTAGAGGCCAGGAATCAGTGACTCGAGACTCTTCCGGACTTAAAGGAGTCGCGATAAAGGGACAAAAACTCGAATCTCCTCCGGACTTAAAGGAGACACGAGAAAAAGGAATAAAGAACTGTTCCTAGAGGCCAGGAATTAGCGACTCAGGACTCCTCCGGATTTAAAGGAGTCGCGAGAAAGGGACAAAACTCGAATCTCCTCCGGACTTATAGGAGATTCAAGAAGAGGAATAAAGGCTATGTACAACTTGCTTGCTAGCCAGGAAATTTGTTCTTGTCTGTTGTGTCACTAGCTGACTTCTTGGTAGTCTGACTTTGGCATTGGACTGTTGATTGTACTCTCTTTTGCTGATTAAGGGAGTATGGATGTTCTAACTTTGCTCTGATGTCAGAGGCTCAGTGCTATTGTTGTCCTCATTTCCACGCTTGAGCTATGGAGCAGACAACATGTTCTGAACGAAGATATTGTCCCAAGAAGAGTCAGCCAACATGACAGTTGACATGCCCCTGGTTGACGAGGAAGGCTATCACCACAAAGACAGCTGACATGCCCCTAGTGTTCGGTATCCTCTGCTAGGTCTTAGGCTGAAGAGCAGCTGACATGCCCCTAGTTTGGGACCTAGTGGGACCTTGCAAAGTGGATAAGTGATAATGCATGCAAGCATGGTGGTGTTATGTTGTGTCATCCCTCAGAATGAATTTGGAACGCTAATCATGCCTGCTATGAGAAGAGAAGAAGACTTCGATTCACAAAACACTACCTGGTCTTCTAGGCTGTTGGTGGCTCTCTTGGGGTGGATTATTTAGTAGGTTAGACTTTGTGCCAAACTTCTGGGGACTTAGACCTACTTTTTTGGTTTTTGACTTATTTCTTTTCTCCCTCTTAGGCTTGTAGGCTCACTCTAACCCTAGCTTGGGGGTAATTGGCATCTGGATTTGGAGGGGGCAGCTGGGATTTTATGTAAAGGGTGGCTAGTCCCTTAGGCTGCTTGGATTCCATGCAAGGGGTGGCTAGTCCCTTGGTCTGCTAGGATCTTTGGGATGCTTGCTTCAGCTCCTCCCCAAGGTAAGTGGTAGGGATAGAGTTGGTCTACTTGCCTCTCTCTTCTAGGGCTAGCTTCTAACTTCGCCTTCTGTCTTCTTATTTCTTTTATGCCCTTGTGGATATTTTTATTTTTTTTTATTTTGGCTCACACTCATGCTCGCTCCTAACATTTTATCTCCCTCTGGAGGTGTAAGTACCCGTGGGAGTTTGGACACGTCGCCTAACCATGTTTGGATGGTGGCTCCCTCACTCGCTAGAATGTCTAGGTAGTGACAACTGAAGAGGTGTAGACCC
>JAMKQA010003202.1:0-22165 GCA_024699735.1 Posidonia australis
CCCCGCAGTCCTCCTCCCTGCGTCCCCGCATCCTCCCCTCCCCACATCCTCCTCCTCCCCGCGTCCTCCCCTCCCCGCAGTCGTCTTCATCCTCAAACCTTCGACGCAGCGCCATCGTCGACGTCCTCAACCCACCGTCGTCTTCCACCTCTGACGCAGCACCGTCATCTTCATCCTCAACCCACCGACGCCCGTCTTCCTCTCTCTGTGCCCTATCCCACTGACGCAACCCGTCCTCCTCCTCCTCCTGCCGACACTCCCCTCCCCCGTTAAGCTCCGATTCAGAAATCCCTGTCTATGCGCAAAATCTGCAGTTGGGAGGTTATACAGTTCCTCCTCAGATACACCCACCATAATGTTTTCTGCAATGTTACTTGAGATTTCAACAGACGTTCATCCTTTTGATTGTTTTACAAATTTAACAATCTTTACCATTGCAGCATGAATAGTGAAAGTAATTTGAAATTTTCAAAAAAAATGTAGAAGTATTGAAATTTCTATAACAAATGTATCAATTAAATATACTTATATTTTACTTTCCTTTGTTTTTCTGAATAAACACAAACAGTAGAAAATTTAGTCAACAGGAAATCAATTTCTCTTACTTTTCATTTCCTGATAACTACTGTTGACTCTGAAATTACATTTCTTATTAATTTTTGTGTACAAACAGACCCTTAATATTTGTCAAGATTATCCGATGGTTGGGTTCCATGCCCTCAAGAAATCGAAACATGTTCGTAAAACTTTACCAACTTGTGGTCGTGGCGATTGAATTTGATTTCTCGGGAAAAGACACGCTTATTTATTGTCTGCAGCTGTGCAGCAGCATACATATTCGTGTGCCTGCCGACAAAATATTTCCTAGGGAAAGACAGACGCTTATTTATTTGTCTGTCCTTTCTGCAACTATTCATCAGCAACCGATAAGCGAGATTTAAGGCCAGACTTCAGGCTTTTTTTGCTATATACGATACAAAATCGTTAGATCTATCATAGGGCGATATAGACTTTGACTTTTGTCTAATATAGAACTTTATACATGGATGATGATGGTTGGGTCTTGATAATTTCACATTAAATTTGACACCAAGTATTAAGCGTGCTGACGTAAACGGTGGTTACCCCCCCATGCATGCACCCCCATGCGTAATGGTCAACCACTTAGGCACTTACCCCATGCCTGGTAAAAATAAAGGAATAAAGTTTGCGCGATATGTAGGGCACCGGAGCCAAATTGTCCATTTTTCTGCATCTCATACCATCTAACGGTTGAGATGTATTAGTGCTAGATTTGGCGGCTGTGTTTATTCCTTTATATCTTATTTTATCTGTTGATAAAGATGTCCTCTAATGTCGTTGCAATAAGTCCTCTGGTACGTGTGTTAATTTGTTGTTCGGACACTTCTTATTTCTATATCTATTATATTTAAAAATATTTACAATAATTTAAAAGAATTGTAATTATTACCTGGTTGCAGCGCCCCACCACCCCACTATAACAGTAGATCCAAATATACCAGCACGGGGACAATGCCTCATTGTCACAGTATACTTAACGATGGAGGTCTTCGTAATGGTTTTTATCAGTGCATTTGGGCTACTTGTACTCCAGTAAAATTAAAGCTCTTCTCATGGTTAGTAATTAAGAATAATAATTTGACAAAAGCAAATTTGTTGAAAAGAACATGGTCTGAATCTCCATTATGCACATTCTGTCTTGTGAGCATTGAACATAACAACTATTTGTTTCTAAATTGTTCCTTTGTGAGAAAGATTTGGGACTTCTTCTTGGCCTCAGCACTATATCCTGGGTATTTTACTGTTGCAGAATTATTTTTATCTGCCCCTCATCTAAAATATTATTTGCCTTATTCTGGTTGGATTATGTTGCTTCAAATTATTTTCTGGCTGATTTAGAAAGAAAGGAATAACAGGATTTTCCGAAATTCATGTAAATCTTCTTCTTCCACTATTTTTGATATTATCTATTTGATGCATCTCTGAATAGATAATCTTGTTGCAGGATTTGAGAATGAGGAAATGAGGTAATTTATTTCTACCATGGCTTCCCAACCTGTTGACTCCTTTAATCCTTCTATCCCCTCCACTTCCAGAATCCCTTCTGGAGCTGATTCTATGCCCCTTAGTGACTCAGGGAGAGGGTCTCTGTCCCCTGATGGACTCTAACACTCTTTGTGCTGAGTAGCTTTTATTCCATTTCACCATTGGTGTAACATTTTGGTACTATTTTTTGGCTGTTTGCCAATGGATTTGTAACATTTTAATACTGGACAATGTTTTCTTAACGGGCACTTTAAGCCGATGAAATATTAAATATCTAAACCTTTACCAAAAAAAAAAAACAGTGGCTTGGAGAAGGCAAAACTCGCCACGCCCCCCGAGTTCGAATCCAGGGGTATGCAAAAAAAAAATTAATCTAAACCGATAACAAAATATATATATATACCAGCATGGGCTTCTTCAAACGTTTCTTTTGAAAAACATTATGTATTTTTTGTTTACTGAATCAAATCAAATTAAACATTATCTTGCTATATAGTGTTGGAATTGGATATCAGGGCGCAAGCAATGATCTAAGAAGGATAATAGTGACTCACTATATAGTTATTAGAGATTTTTTTTTTTTGAAATGTAACTAAATTTGATATTATCATATAATTTATTTCAAATCCATTTAGAGTAAATAATTTTATATTTTATATAAATTGGGAATAAATGAACATTTGTAGGTTATTTTGAATGTAATCATGCCACATTAAATGAAGTGATAAACCTTCAGAAATTATAATCTATTAGTTTACAAAATGTAAGTAGTATGTATATTAGTTTTAATATACCATACTACTGATTTCAATTCATGTCATGTTTACTAAATCAAATATCAATTAATACATTACAGTCCATTATAAGCAACAAAATCAAGATTTTAACTAAACAAATTTGATGTGTCATAAGTTATAGAAACAATTACTTCAAATGAGAAGTTCTAATTCAACAAAGTTTTAATATAATTCATTCACAAATCAACTTTAGTAATTCTTGCTATCGTCAATAATTGCATTACAATTTCTGATCTTAAACTTGTTGTGTTGTTTTGTGTAAACTCAAACTTTTGCCTATATGCTGGAGTTTCATATTTTTCTATTACAAAAATCCTACGATCATTACCATATAGATCGTATTAAGGACAACCAATATTAAAGATGATCTTCCAATCTTTACAAGACAATGAATATTTATTTTTCTTAAAAAATTTCTTCACTGATTCCACCTAGAAGGAAGAAAAGATCTATATCATTATTTTCAGTACACACCACATATTATTTTATTGTCAACATTTATTGAAACAAATACAATTCATATGCAAATATTAATATGTCATAATTTCTTCCTTCAATGTTCCATATATACTGAATTTAAACTATGTATACAGTGAAAAACCTACAATATATTCGAGTAGACTACAAAATTAATCAAACGTCAAAAAAAACACCATCAAACAATATTTTCCATCTTCATAAATATATCATCAATCTATAAACAATTAAAAATAATGAAAAAATTTTGAGAACCAAACATAAAAATCACCTTTTTTCAATTATTCCTAACGAAACAACTCAAAAAAAATCAAGAACATGCGTCTATAAACCATTCATGGTTAACTTCAAAAAAACTAAAATTAGAAACTATGTTTGTGCGACATTGAATTTAAAAATTTAAATGTATAAAAAACAATTTCAAAATAAAAAAGAAGTACAAATCTATTATAAAATAAACATCGTTCAAAATATAACAAGTACAAATCCAAATTAAGTAGGATCTCAAACTGTTATTGCAACAGTTCTATAGAAAATTAAATGTCAACCTATATTTAAGGAAGAAAATAACTACCCTAGATATTTGATGTCTTAAAATCTAACTAAGTAACATTAAATAAATCTATTTTTTTAAATCAAAATAAGCAAATCTAATGGTCCACATTTAGGGTCCTACATGTTTTAAGTAGGATCGGACCCTACCAAAAAATTCACCATAGTTATCATAAGTGAGGCCCTTTATTTAAGTCGTTTGTCTTTATTAAGCACATTATTATTACATATTCTATTACCCATATTTATCTATTTTATATATAAATAATGCTTCTTGAGGTATTTTACTTAATTTTGCAAAAACATGAAGTATTACATGCAAATGTAAATAAAAGAGGGAAAAAATGTTATAAAGATCAATTATGTTGCAAATAAGAGAAGAAATCCTAATCTAACTAGGCTGCATCAAAGATTCAATTTATGCATCACATATCAAAATCAAATTCAAATGAATTCTAAATGTGCATAATATTCTCAAGAAGCAACCAAAGAAATTCAAATAGAAATTGCAAAATATAAGGGTCAATTGGTGATGGTTGGTGGCTCATATTATCGAGAGAATTCTTAAAATCTAGGGACATCTTTTATATTGAAGATATTATCTATACTTGTGATTTAAATATAAGTGTGACCTTATCGGAACCGACCTTTTACGGCGAGGGAGCACGCAAAGGATTGTAAGAGGTCATTGCGAAGATGGTGAATCCGATGAAGGACACTCAACTCGAAGACACTGAAGAAAACACAAGAAAAGAAAACGATAAGGACAAAACAGAGTCGCCACCTAATCTTTTAAAAGCCGGAAAAATGAGGAAAACTGGATAGGATAAAACGCGAGGAAAACAATACAAAATGAATGCAAATGTATGCATGAATGTCTGTGCATGCTCCATGCCTTATGAATGCAACACATTGGTCATTATAGGCCAGAAAAAGGGTAAGGACTCCTGTTACGCATGGAGAAGGTGTTAGGCACCCCCATACGTCAGAGAAATCGATCTTTCTAGACTTTTCGCTCGCTTGTGTGTCGCCAAATGCAAATAATCATGCATGCTTGCTAGGACTAAGATGTACGTATGCTATATGCCATGTTGATGTGAATGAATTGCAAGGGGGCGGGAATGATATGACCTAAGTTTACTCAGAAACGCTATGTAAATCCTAGACTATTGATCAAAAGGATCCAACATAGTAATCATCATTGCCCCTAAATGCAAGTGTGTCATGCTGCATGAGATGAGTGTCATGATGCATGATTTGCTCACTTACTATGGGTAATGATATATGCTGCTTGACAAATGATAAGTGACATGAGATGATAATGACGTGCTTGGATGCATGGATATGCGATATGGAAATGGATGGGACAAGTGGGCAAGGGCTCAGGCCAGCCACTTGTCATGTCCACCGCGCAAGTCTGTCTCGCAACTAGGGCACACATGCCAGTCACAGAACAGGACAGCAGGCTAGAGAGTTTTGCCCTTGCTCTAAGGTGGGATGTAATGGTGCAAATGACCAGCTAAATGCATGGAGCTCTAGAGTATTCTACCATGAGTAGATGCATGCCATGGATTAGGACCTAGCATGCATGGATGTATGATGTGGTGGAATAAATGAGGTGGGTGGTGCCAGAGCTTAGCCCGACAGCCTGTTGTGTCCCTAGCGGAACCGCGCATGTTGCACACACATCCACGACGCGCCTGTCGGAGACAGAACAGAGCTGTGAGCTTTGCCGATTCACATACCCACATGCGATGATGCAAAATGCTTATATGATGCATGGAAAGCTAGAGGAGAGGTCGAGGAACATTCCTATATACTTGGATGCATGGATGACTTAGTGGATGTCTTCCCCCACCTACGTCGTCGGAGTTGGGTTCCGGCGTCACCAGAGGTGAGGAAGACGACAGAAATGGCATGTATGCTTGGTGGAATGAGATGCAATCATGCTGAGGATAACATGACAGAGATGCAGGATGAAAAATGCAGAAGAAGACAAGCTTTTAGAGCAAGAAAGGTGGTTACCTGTGAGTGATGGGTTGTCTTCTCCGGCAGCGGCTCGCGGCAACGTTTTCTCCAACGACTAGCGCACGACGGCTACGAAGGCGGGTCTGGGGGGTTGTGGTGTCATCAGGGATGGCTCTAGGAACGTAATGTGGGGGCTGATTGTGGTGTTGGTAGGTTGTTGGGTAGTATTGGAGGTGGTGGATGGTAATGGACGGCCTGTGGATGTCCGGAAATGGATTCCAGAGAGGCCAACTGATCCCAATGAGGCCAGAAAGCCAAGAGTGCCAAGAGAGAGCCAAGAGAGAGGGCTCGTGGTTGAGGGGAGGTCGTTTTGAAGAGGTCGATGGCGTGCAAGCAGCTAGTGTGGCAGGGTCGCTAGTGCTGCAGGGCATGGCCGTGGCTACGGGTGGGCAGCGTGGCATGGATGGCTGCGCATGGGCGGCGTAGTGGTGGAAGAGGCGTCAGACACGCGAGGCAGTAGTGGAGCGACGCGACGCCGTGGCTCATACAAGGTACGATGATAGCGATGGGTAGAGCGGCTAGTGCGGGACTGCCCTGATCATCACCCGCATCCACGACGCACGATTGGGCCGCACATTTGGGCCACACATCCAACTGGCACAGGGCACACAGGTTGGATTCTTAAGTTGGGCTCGATGTTTAAGGTTTGTGGGTCATTGTTGAGGGTGTTAAGGTTTCTTTTAGGGTAAAATGAGGGTGGAGTGCCTTGTTGCCGCTGAAGCGCGCTCTTCTAGAGAAATCTGTTACGAATGGCTACCAAAATGGGATGTCTACAATAAGAAAGACGTAACCCCTATTCATGTGTATAAATATGAGCATTCTCTATGTATTTCATCATCGTCTACCATCTTCTCGGAGGTTGCTTCTACAACTATAGAGTTGAATGGTAGAAATTGCTTGTATCAGGTTTGAACGATTAACATCATTAATTAGTTTTATTTTTATCATGTTTCTTTTTATTTTTGTTTTCCTTTCTCAATCATGTGTTAAATTGCCTTTGTTATGATTAAATGAAACTATGGTAATTGCATGATAGTGTAATTAGATATGTTCCTTTCTCTTTTTTACTTAATGTCATGATCATATATACTAGATTAGCATGACATTAATTTTTAGTTATTTCGATAAGCTTTGATAGACAAATATTGATTGTATCTTTTTAGTCCATGCTTAGAAAAGAGTAAATGGATGATCATGTGTGTTTCCGTAGTTACATTATATTATTATCTAATTAAATCATGCTTTTGTTTTTCTATTTATATACTTAATAGTCTATTAGGTGTCCCATATAAGCTATACTTGTTAGGGTAGAATTCTTTTGTAACATCTGTGCCAAATTTTCCATTTAATATAAACCATGGAATTTCCTATATTATTTGTATATGGTTTGTTAATGGTTAATCTAGGTGGTGTTTGTTGGTTGTGGTTTCTCCCTGTGCATTGTGTTCATGTTCCTGGTTTTTCCCTTGTGGTGTGACTTCTTTGGCTTATGGGTCTGTTTATGCAATTGGGACCCATGTTTGGAGGTGAGATCCATTTGAGGTTGGACTTGGTCAAAGAAGCCCAACCCCATGTGACTTGAGCCTATCCTTTTTCCCCGTGACTACTGACCTGTTCCCCTACTCGTGAGGCCTGGCGGGAGGGCTGCTCGTCCCGTCCCTTTGACGCCGGAGGGGCCGACGGGATTCTGAGGGATGGCAGGCACGGAGGTGGCATTAAAGGGAGGCATGGAGTGTAGTGACTGAGGAGGAACCAGAGAGAGAAGGCCAAAGGTGAGCCGTGAAGCTTTGTACCAGGGGAGATCGCACGAGCACGGGGGAAGGCCGGTGTTGTGCATCGCTGGAGCTCGAGGGCACGCGAGGCTCACTGGAGCCAGGTACGCGTCTCCCCTCCTCCTTCCTTTTCCGGTTAGGGCATGTTGAGGATTAGGGTTAAATCATGAATAATGAAGTAGAAATCATGCAAAAATAGGGATAATGTCGTGAATGAGATGAATCATGTGTTTGTGAAGATATCATGTTGATTCATGGATGTTTCATGGGATTTTTGTGGGTGTTCTTGATGCATGCTACAGTGATTCCACATGAGTCTTATGCCTTTGTGAATTTCTATAGAACTGCATGCTTAATGGTTTTATGTTTGGATTGAGGAGTTTTGAAGTAGACTTGGAGGTCTACACCCCATGTTTTACTTGCAATTTTTGTGGAGATTTAGAGGAGTCCACTCCTTACTCCCACTTTGGGGAGAAGAGATGATAGTGGCCGGGGAGGTTTTCTGCAATCGCAGAAAATGGTATGTCGAAATGCTCCCAGGTGGGTTCCCTGGACCACTGATTCGGACGACCGGGGGAAATTCGATAGGCCGAATCCGGGGATTTCGGACGACCGGATGATTTCGGTCGACCGTTCTAGCAGGGAACTGATAAACTGATAGGGATTCGGAATACCGAAATATTTCGATCGACTGAATCAGGGATTTTCGATCAACTGGGACCCTATTCGGTATGCCGATTCAGGACCCAAGACTGTGTTGAGAAATGCTTTGTAAAATGTTAATAATTTTGGATAAATACATGATAAATGTATGAGATGCATGGAAATGATTTATGAGATATTGCATGTGAACATGTTGTTTTAATGATGTTTTCCATGAATTGTGAAACATGATTTATGTGGATAAATGTGGACCCATGTGAGGGGTGATTGCATGGTACAATGACCATGAATGAATGATTGGGTTTTTGAGAACTATAGATGATAATGTGACACACAATGCGTGAGATTTATAAAGAGTTTTATGAATGAAAAATGGTTTTGTCAAATGTTTTGAAAAGAGAAACTGCATACGGTTTTAAAGAGATTTATGAGATTTGTAGGAACCACAATTAGATTATGGCTTGCCGACAAGGGTAGTGAGACCTCTAGAGATGTCAAGAACGTGTCCTTGGTTGTGGTTGCCGAGTTTACGGTCCGGGGTAGGAGCCTCGAGACTGTGGTGGTCCTGTAGGACACGAGGTATCGTAGACCCAGACTACCTTCAGTGCCGGTGCTAGTCGGGTCTGGGGTTAGAGTCCCCAGGTGCTCGAACACTAGAGCGTCGTGAGGACGCACTTCGTGCTAGTACCAGTGAGGGTACATTTAAGGTTGCGGCTGGGGCGGTTGAACTCCAGCGCTTAGTGGTTCACCGCGGCACTGCAGTGTGGGTGTGGTGACATGGAATCCTCACCAGCTGCTTGTGGCCAGGGTGATGCGACCAGTTTTGAAATAAGAACTGTGGATTCGTGTTGGGCTAGTTCCTAACCCTGATTTGTGATGAATTGTGTTAATGGATTAAATGATGCTTTGGGCTAGGAAACTAGATGTAATGGTTTGCTTTTCCTGAGTTGTGCATAAAGATTTGTTAATGATCATAAGGTTTTGAAAGAAAAAGAAAAGAAAGTTTTGAAATGGCATCCTTTTCGAAGTCTTTTCTAACCACGTGTGTTGGTTTTGGTGATTGTGGTTTTCTCGAGATTTTCTGGCGGATGTTTTGCGGGTTTTGTCGTCGTCAGCTTGGGGCGCGTACTGGGTGACATTCCTGTCACTCACGCGTGTTTTCCTTCTTCCCTTATTTCAGGTGCTCAAGAGTAGGTGCAGTCTAGTATGGTGCATCATTTTCGAGCCACTTTTGCCGCACACAGGTTTGGATGTTTAGTTTTATTTATTTAATTTTGTTATTTAGACTCTTTTAGCTGCATTTGGGTAGTTCCTGTACTGTTGTGTAGCACTGGGGTGTTACATCTTTATTTTGATTATTTAGATTAGAAAGGGAAAGAGTGTGAACTAGTTAATCATCATGTTAATTGCATAGTGGATTCAAAATCCTAGATTTCATATTATAATTTCAAATGTTAAATTCATTACGTTTTCTTTTATTTCACCAAATTCCAATTCCATATTCTTATCTTCCATCATAATTTGACAACTAGAATTAAAATCTAAAATTCATTTTTTTCTAATGGGATCAACTCGTATGTTTATAAGCTCCTTCCTGAACTACGTCAAAGAAGAATCTCTCCCAACTGATCGAAAGTTCTTGATCGTTGTCGTAGCTTCTATTAATTGTCTCTGAAATATTTGGTAAGGAAAAGGAGAGGAGAATGGAATAGAATTGAACCTCAAATACTAGACGAGCCAATACTGAGAACCCAAAGATACTTCTTTGGTCCCTAGCTCTCTTATTTATAACCAGATGCCCTGTAATAGATTCAAGAATCTATTACAACTACTTCTAACAACTCCAACTAACATAACTAACTCTTACCCAAATCACATAACATCCAAATCCAAATCCATTTACAACCTTTATTTTTTTTACAACTCATCAACAGATTTAATCCCATCAAATTCTTCCTTGCTAAACACAAACCTTGTCCACAAGGTTGAAAGTAAGAAACTTGGCCACCAATTCATGATAATCCTCCTAAGTAGCTTCCTCTAAAGACCTATTCTTCCATTGGATTAATAGTTGAGCTACTGGTTGATTATTCTTTTGAGTCATCCTTCTTCCAACTAACTTCTTAGGTTGCAACACAACATTTTCCATATCCACATCCTGTAAAGACACCCTGACATCCACCATATCACCATGCTTCTTTTTCAACTAGACACATGAAACACGAGATGCACTTTAGTTCCCTCTGACAGTTGTAATCTATAGGCTACAGGTCCAATCTTCTTAATGACCTTGTAAGGTCCATAGTGTCTGCATACTAGCTTTTCATTGCTCCTCGCTATTAGTGACCCCTGCCCTTAAGGTTGCAACCTAAGGAACACCCACTCCCCCACTAAAAAACCCTCTTAGTCCTCTAAGAATCAACATATTGCTTCATTCTATTCTAAGCCCTTGCTAACTTATCTTTCAAGCCTCTTAAGGTTACATCCTTGTCCATGAGTTGCTTCTCAACAACCTAGACTATAGTGTTACCAGGATATAACTCAATACAGAAGGAGGTAATTAGCCGTATATGGCTTGAAAAGGAGTGACTCCTGTAGAAGTATGAAAATATGTATTATGACAATATTCATGTAGCCCAAGGCAACCAATGTACCCAATCCTTTGGCTGGTGATTACAAATGCAACAGAAATATGTCTACAAGCACCTGTTGACTACTTTTGATTGACCATCAGTCTAAGGGTGGTATGCTAAAGAGAGTTTAAGAGTGCTACCTTGTAATCTAAACATTTCTTGCCAAAACTATCTGGTGAAAATAGAATCTCTATCACTAAAACTAGAATGAGGAATGTCATGCAACTTCACCCCTATTTGTACAGATTCCTTGGCCACATTAGAAGCTAAATAAGAATGTTTGAGTGGTATAAAATGGTTGTACTTGTATAATCTATCCACGACAATTAATATAACAGATTTCCCATGTGAAGGTGGCAATCCTTCAATAAAACCAATAGATAATTCAATCCAATTAGCTTCTGGTATTGGTAAAGGTTGTAATAATCTTGACTTAGTAGAAGTATCAGATTTGCATTTTTGACAAATATCATAATTTTTTATATACTTTTTCACATCATGTGACTTATGCTTCTAATAGAAGCACCTCTTCAACCTTTTCATTATCTTATAAACTCCTACATGCCCAACAGTAGGAGTAGAATGAAATTCCACCAACATTTTCTCTACCAACACAGAACCTCTAAGTAAAATCAATCTTCTTTTACAATATAAAAGGCCATCTTTCATCACATATCTATTAGAATTCAACTTCCCTTCCTACCATTCTCTCATCAATTTCAACATACCATCGTCACTGGAATGAACATCTCTGACTTTTGACAACCATTTTGGTACTAAAACAAAAACAGCAAAGACTTCCTTTCCTTTGGAGTTCAGAAGATAGTTTTCCTCCTCCTCAAACACCTTGGACAAGGCATCAACAACTTTGTTTGTATACATTGACTTATATTCCATGGAAAACTTGTACCCTATCAACTTCAAAAGCCAGTTGTGTTAGGTAAGATTGTGAAGTTTTTGTTCTAGTACATGTTTCAAGCTCTAATGATCAGTTCTTATAATAAATAATTGGCCAACTTCCACCTTCTAACAACTATCAAAATAGGTTCCATTTCCTTCTCATAAGTTGGTAAAACGAGTTTCCTATTCTTCAATGCCTTTCTTAGATAAGCAATAAGCCTTCTTAACTGCATTAGAATGGCTCCCACTCCTGAACCACAAGTATCACATTCTAACACAAATGGTAATTGGAAATAAGGTAAACCTAGAACTGGAGCAATTGTCATTGCTAACTTAAGAGCCTAAAAAACTTGCTTCGCCTTGTCACTCCACTTAAAAGTATCTTTTTTAAAAAGTTTAGTTAAAGAAGCTGCAATCATTCCAAAATGATGAATAAATTGTCTACAATAACCTATTAACCCAAAGAATTCTCTTAATGCTTCAATACTTTTGGGTTGAGGTCATCATCAACAACACACTTGCGCTTGGACACTTTAGTAAATAACTAATATTGTTGTAGCACTTCAAATACAACCTCCAAATGCTTCAAATGTTCATTTATGTCAAGACTATATACTAATATGTCATCAAAAAATACCAATACTTATTTCCTAAGGTAGAGCTTAAAAATGTCATTCATAAGGTTTTGAAAATTAGTTGATGCATTAGTCAAACTAAATGGCATTACTAAATTATCATAGTGGCTTTCATGGGTTCTAAAGGTTGTTTTTGGATTATCTGATTCATTCATTCTATTTTGGTGGTCACCTAATCGAAGGTCCAATTTTGAAAATAAAATTGGGCTCCATGAAGTTCATCAAGCAAATCATCAATTAAAGGGATTGAAAATTTGTCCTTAACAGTGTTTTCATTTAAAGCACGATAATCAATGCACATTCTCCATGTGTCATCTACTTTCTTAAGTAACAACACTGGTGAGGCATAAGGACTTTTACTTGGTTTAATCAATCCACTTGCCAAAGAAGCTTTAACAATTTCCTCATGATGGATTTCTAGTAAGGTGGATGTCTATAAGGTGGTATGGAAATGTTTTTGTTTGAATCTACTAAGGGAATCCTATGGTCATAAGTTTTATTTAGAGGTAGATTGGAAGGTCCTTTAAATATGTCCTTGTATTACTTGAGTAAGGACAACACTTTGGAATGAACATCGTTACCTTCAGTACATTTCTGATTCTCCAAAAGTATTGCCTCTCTTGAATCATCCTTTTCTTTAAGGTTTGCACTGTATAGTTGGACCAACATCAAGGATTTGGCCTATCTCAATTCCTTATCCAATCTTTCAACCTTCAACATATACTACAACCCTTTAATGAACCACTCTCTTCCCTTCCAACAAAACTTCATAAATCTCTCCTTCAAATTCCACTAGATAGTATTTAACTCTTCTAGCCAATCAACACCCAAAACAACATCATATCCTCCCAGAGGCAACATAAAGAAATCCCAAGTAATTTCTAATCCTTGATATTTCAATAGTACCTAAGAGTATTTGCATTCATAGATACATCAATCACCAATAGCCACCATCACACTGAATTTCTATTTCCCAATCACCTATTTTTCTAATAATCCCTTAACCCTGAGATCAATAAAGCTGTGAGTGCTACCAAAATCAATTAGAACAGTGACCAATTTCCCACCCACGGTACTTTGAACTGTCATAGTTTTTGACGTAATCTCTCTTGTAATTGCTTGAAGTGAGATTTCTGGACTTTCTAAAGCTAGTTCAAACATTTCTTCCTTGCTTTCTTCACTGTCACACTGAAGTTGGATTTACAGCTGGAAAATGTAATGACTCTAGCATTTGTGGCCCTTGAAATATTTTTCATCACATTTAAAGCACAATCCTTTTGCCTTTCTTTCTTCTTATTGCTCTGGAGGATTTGTTTTAACTAGCACAAGGACTGATTTAGCCTTCTCTTTAACATTTTTCACCTCCACATTCTGATGAACATTCAACCTATTAGCATCCTATGTTTTTAGTGGATCACTTCACTTACGATTCTTCCTCCTTCCTAACAACTTGTTGTTGTGCCTCCCAACTAACTCAATCGCATCAAAGAGGGTTTTGGGTCTAAAGCATCGTACCTCCCACTCAAGGTCTTCACTCAAACCTCCCAAATGTTGATATTCCTCCAAACCACCTGTTTGTCTTAATTTCATTAGTGTAGTCATTACATCTTCACCTTTTGGCCCAAACCTCTACTGTAAATCCTTTACAAATTCTTCCCATACTACATAATCTCGAGACCAACAAACCACTAATACCAATCCAAAGCTTCCTCCAAATAATAAGCTGCAACCATAATTTTTTGAGAATTAGGAATTGTATGGAATTGGAAGTAACTACTAGCCTTGAACAATCATTTCTTTGGATCCTTACTTCCATTATACGTCAAACACTTGACATTCAAAGACTTCACAAACTACTGCAGAGAACTCACTCTAGACTCGCCTCTCAAACCTTCACTCCCTGATCTTGATGCTAGTTCCAAGCTTTCAACTTTGTTCACCAAATCATTGATTTTCAGGCCTAATTGTTGTGGAACTCCTGCAATCTCTGCTCTTTGATTCCTCCAACCAACTTCCACATTAGGTTTTACTACCAATAACTCTTCCCACACCACTAACAACTCCTCTCTCATCAAACTCTGAAATGCTTCCACTTCCTCTAGTCTCATAGTATACAATGACAATGCTGCAGGAGGTGGCTTTGATATCACTTGATAAGTTCCTTCCCGAATTACATCGAAACTCCTTGAAGAAAAAGCTCTCCTAGTTGATTGGAAGCTCCTGGTGATCGTTGTAGCTTCTATAATTGTCTATGGAATATTTTATAGGGAAAAGGAAAGGAGAATGAAGTAGAATTGGATCCCAAATACTAGATGAGCCAATATTTAGAATCCAAAGATACTTCTTAGTCCCCCAACTCTCTTATTTATAACCAGATGTCCTATAACAAATTCAAGAACCCATTACAACAACTTCTAATAAGTCCAACTAACCTAATTAACTCTTATTCAAATCCCATAGCATCAAGATCCAAATCCATTTACAACTTCTATTTTTTTTCACAATTTATCAACCAATTTATTTCTATCATATTTGCCTTCGTACTACATAGTAATAGTATGTCATTCACTTGCAGTTAATTAAAATTCAGATCAATCCTCATCTCACTAATCACCATTTGAAATAGTTTGTAATCTAATTAAATGGGAACAAACTAAAAGAATACCATTAAACAAGATGGTAGTTATGTTAACCACCTTTTTCCATCAAATGCACTATTAACGTAAATGATGTAATTAACATAACTACTCATTCCACTTATTTGAATTTAATATTTATTAAATAACTTTCTTAAATTTCCTAACCTTACATTAATTTCCTCCATTTCATTCTTCTCTCTCCTTATATCTCTACAAAACACCTCTCCATCCACAAGAAAGGGAAACACAAGAAGAGCTTCCTCTAACAAAAAAAGAGGGAAAATAATACATGGCATCATAGCAGCATAACGACTATGTGGTATTTCCACTTCATTAAATTTATGTATTTATTTATCTTTCTCTTTATTAAAATTGATCCAGAAGAAATTCCTATTTCTGTGACTGTGACTGATTGCTTATAAATATATATATAATGGGAATTGAATGGTAATAGATCTCAACTAATTTTGCCAATTTTGACAATTGATGAGTTGATTATTATATTTGATCATAACTTATAAAAGTTGCTAAGCAACGACAATTCTCAATGTCCTTTTGGGTAAGGACAAAATATTGTGTAGGGTCACCAAACAATTTGCGATATCATATAAAAGTTGGCGATCTAAATCTAATCAGTTATGAATGGATCAAGTAAAGCTGACAATCACTGTAGGACCTTGACCAATTGGGATGGTTTGTGTCATCATTGTTCGTCGTTTGTCCAATAACTTTTGGAGGTTTTCTCTCATTTCAAAAGTTCTCTGTTGCGTTTGATGCTTTCGTAGAGAAGTCCATACAACAAAATTAAGGAAGGGTTTTTGTATTTGAAAATGAAAGGAAATCAAAGAAAAAGAATTTCTTTTTCTTTTGACTAAAAAGTGTGATTAAAATCATGATATTTGTGTACATTTGCTATTGGAAAGTAAATTTCGTTAGTTTCCAATACATGTTTAAAATGTTTCATTCTCTTTCCCACCTATGAAGGTGGAATTTGAAGGGAAAATATTTTTCTTTGCTTTCCACATATGCACAAACACTTTTGTTGGAGTCAAACGGGAAAAAGAATCCCATGATTTTATTTTTGTTTCATTTTTTTTGACCTATATTTTCCTTTTCTTTAGTTTCCTTGACACAAACATGCCCTAGATCTAGGACGACATTGGAAGTGTGTTTCAAAAATTTAACGCAAGCACAAATGTTCTTCTAAAGTTTGATTAACAAGCACATGTTCATTAAAATTGGACATTAAATTCAAAATTATTTGATAATAAAAAAAGGAGATCTATCTATGTATTGACACAAATCTAATCGTTAACCCTTTTGGTGTAAAATTGCTCTAATAAAATAGATTCGTGCACTCCTATAATCAGTTAACTAATCATGTTGTTCTAGTGTATATAATAATTTAATTTAAATTACTTGAAGAGTTCAAGGTAAATACCTTAACTAAAGTTTAAATGTTTTATTAATTCTATTTATTTGAAGAAATTTACTTAACTAATCATACGATATACTCCATTCCTATTAACTTGTTGTGGTTAAAATAAGTTTTTATATCATTAGGATTATTTTAATGGCTAGAAGGAGTACTACCCAAAAAAAGAGAGGAGACAGTTCAACTTTGAGGACATTCCCTAGTGAGCTATTAAACCCTAAATAGGATTATGATTAAGACATATACCATGTGATCTTGATTAAAAGCTCAATCAAAAAAATATTTTTTATGTCAATATCATTTTTAAAATTGGTAATCAATACACTTCTTACATTGAAATTTATTTCAATGTCGTTCTTAAACTAGTCAATTATTGTGAATATCCTCCAATTATACTTAACTTTGTCAAAAGTCGTTTGTTGACAATAAAAGGACACATTTACCTCTTCTACATCTCCTCAAATACTCCTCCTTTAATACTCCCATGTTCTTTCTACATCTCCTCAATTCCTCCTCCTCCTCCTTTGAAGTTGCATCCTTAACTTCTAACAATGACGATCATTCCACCACCTTCTTGATGAAGATGAAGGAAACCATGCACCTTCTCACTATCAGGAAGGGGCCGTACATCTTCTCATGGGAAAAATGTGACACACATGAAGAGAGACATGCTCTATGAGAGGGTAAATAGACAGAGGACAAGTTATGGTTAGGTTTAACCTAGGTTAAGTAAAAAACAAGACACTGAAGTAAATGGAAGCAGACAAGAAAGGTATTCATGGCAATTAACTAGTCCAATGAGAGTATCCAAGTAAATTTCATTATAAAGAGCATATTTACTGCAACAGTGATTCGAAGGAAGATATTCACACAAAACCCTCCCCAAAAAAAATCGCTGTTGTACTGCACAAGCTGGCCTATTCATGTACGTTTGTTTGTCTCTTGGATGCACGCTAGATCTGTTCGTATACATGTGCTAACGTGCATGTTTTTTGTTCCAGAAAAACCTATTTATTATTATGTTCTCCCTTTTTCTTTTTCTTTTTCTTTTCAGTTATATTCTTTTCAGCTTTTGTGTACCACAGTGGTGCAGTTGCAGTACGTGGACCCGGCGAAGGCGTTTATCTATTATGTCAACGGACAAACAGCCCACGTTGGGCAGGTGGCATCTCAGCTGAGGTGATACTTTTTCCAGATTGATGAGGTCATCGAACGAAGACGTGGGCACGGTCGATTTATTAGTTAATCTTAATCCCATGTCTAAGAGGCCGATCCGTACCCAAAATCCCAGGGATCTGTTTTGTAAACTTGCACTCCAAGGTCGTAGATTCTTCTTTCCGCTCAGATATCATTGTCAGGCACCGGCCATGTGACGCCACAAGCCCGGCAGTCTGGCACTTGCGCTGGATACTCTGCAGATGTCCGGTACCACGCATGACGTGCTCATGTGGAGTCACGTGGGCGGCCGGCAAGTTCGTTCACAAATCGCAATCCTGCAGTATATCTTGTTATCTTATCCACAATGAGCTAAATCCTTAGATGGTGCTGGAGGCGGGTGAGCAAAAGATGGGATTTTGAGGTGTGTTTGCGTTTGGTTTACGCGAGTTATGTATGCTTTAGGAGAATCGAATTGATATACGGACTGACGTATTCTCTTCATACACGCGCCCGTGCATGGTTTTTCTTCTGTGTAAACTGGAAAACATTCTGTGGTTTTTTTTTTCCTCCCGCCCTCATGTTTCATGAAGTTGTTCAGAATGTTGGTGTCGGTGCTGGTGTCGGCACCAGGAACAAAATCTCCGAGTTTAATATTTCGTTTTAGTGGACCATGACGCGCGCCATTGTCCATGTTTCATTAATGTTTGGTTCAGAAACAATTCAAAAAGTATTCCTTCAAAGAAATAACAACCATGCGTCAAGTAACCTTACGGGGGAGGTTTTTCGTCCTGGCCTATTTGCTGGACTGAAATGATAGAGAAAGACAAACTTTGTATAAAGCCGGTAGGTGAGGCAAGGATATGTAATCCCACTAGGTAGATTGGATCAATATACAGCCAAGAGAGAGTAGTCTCTGGAAGCTGTGGCAAAGTAAAAGATCGGGCCTTTTCTTTTCTTATACAGAAAACAGGCATTCTACACGCGCGGACACACACACACACACACAAACATATTTAGGTGTTACATCTTTCTTAAAATTAATTATTTTAAGAAAATATTGATTACAAGTATTGAATCTTAATCTAACAAATATATTTAAAATCACTTATTTTGAAGTAACATCATTAGTAGTTTTTTTTTTAGAAATAATTTTTCAATAATGCTTTATATGCTAGTAGTCCTCACGTATCAATTTTTTTTTTTGTTATCGGTTTAGAGAGAGGGGGGGCGTGGCGAGTTTATATCATCTTCCAACCACTGTGAATTTTTTGTGTGCATGTCCTAGGATTTGAACCCAGGACCTGTGGCGAGTTTGAAGTTCTCTCAGCCACTGTGACATTGAGGCATTGTCATCCTCACGTATCAATTTCAAAAATGGAAATAGTAGTTATTAATAAAAGTTTATTTTTGAATTTTAGATTAAATATTTTCAGTAGTTATTAATGCATTTTTAATAGGGAATGTTAGTTTCTTACCAAAAAAATAGAAATTTTTATTCTAAATTGCATTATGTTTTTGAATTTTTATTTTTTGTATTGTTTTTATTTAAATATTTTAAATGAATATGGTAATTTTAATTTATTATTATTATTTTTTAGTATTAATTTCGTAATATTTTATTTTAATTTCATACCATTTTTTTGTTTCAATGTTACTAAATGTAAATTTAGTTTTGTAATGTTTTAGTTTTAGTTTTTTATTTAATTACATTTAATTATGGTAATCATTGGTTTGATTTTTTCCTTTTTAGTAACACTAATTTTTGAATTATCCATAACGTCACTTTTTCATAAGGTTGTAAGTGGGTCAGGTATCACCCGTTAACCGAACCCAATTTGACCAGTTAGAAATAGATTAGGATAGAGAGTTTGTATATCCATTGATCAGTTAATCTATTACCCGCTAACCCATCAATTTTATGTGTCAAGATTCGGGTAGTATGTTATTGGTAACCCATGAACCCATTACTTAAGGATAAATTGGTAAATTTATACTAATCCTAATTATTTGAACATCTAATATATAAATATATAAATATATAATATGAAATAAAGTCCTCAACTTGAAGACCTCAACCCTAAACCAAACATCCTATACTACATTACTTCCAAACGTGCAGTTGTGTCACTATGCCCCAACTGCTCCGCCATCCCCAACCACTCCGCCCCCATTTGCTTCGCCCTCGCAAGTCCCAAATCCATCAGTTGCCAGCCACAATCACCTCCACCAACTATCCAGCTTGACGTTGACGACTATCCAATAGTCGTCATCCACATCCACCATTCGCTAGCCGTTCCACCCTCCCAAGTCACAAGTCCGCCAATCGCCAATCACTAGTCGCAAACAACATCTACCATGGGAGAAGCCACTTCCACATCTCTAGTTTCTTCTCTCCTCTCTCTCTCTTCCTTATAACTTGAACTTCCCCACCTCCTTCCAAATCTACCCACAAATTAAAAAAGACGAAGAAGCAAAGTTGAGGAAAAAGAAATGAGGAGTAACAGAAGTCGAGGAGAATCCATCTCTCACTTTTGAGTCGAAACCAGTTTTTTTCTTCTGTAGTTCCAACTCCTCTCAGATATATGATTTTGTCTCACAAATGATGAGTGAGTTTTGAATCTTTGTTTCCTTCCCTACACAGTACCAACGAGGTCCTCTTCGATGGCAAAGCGGTTGTATGAGGTCTTAGAAAGGAATAATGTAATTTTTATGTGCTTATTTTCTGTCATTTGTTTTTGTTGATGTGTTTGTTGTCCCATTAATGTTGGTTTGGTAGATCGAGTTGGAGACTTAGGGGATTCTTGTTGAAATTCAGATTTCACATTATATAATGCAACCAACGATATGTTGGTTGGTTGTTTTTGTTTCAAAACAACGTATATTATGTGAAACCATTATGTGAGCATTCAACATATATGTTGATTGTTGTATCTCACCATTGTAATATGTGTCTTGAATGTTGTAAAATCATATATAGGGGCAATTTGGTCTTTGTACTATATGAGATACCCAAAGGCCTATAAATATGGCTAGGGTTTTCTCATAGAGAGATAGAGAGTTTTGAAGACAACCTTTGTAGCCTCCAACGAAATAAGAAGAAGCCTCCCTCTCCATTCGTGGACGTAGCCCTAACTTGGGTGAACCACGTAAATCCTCGGTGTCATGTGTGTTTGTTTGTTTTCTTTCTTCTTCCTCATTTCTTTCATCCTCGTTGCCTACCTTCCCTTTTGTTTCCGCTACGCTCATCTTGGTATACCACGCACAACAAGTGGTATTGGAGCCGTTTTGGAGAAGGTGATCTCGAGTTTGGGTTGTTTTGGAAGTGGAGGAATAGGTGGAGCTCGTTTGGAGGCCATTTGAAGCTGCCGTGCCTAGCCCAGCGCCGCCCGCGCTCTGTCCCGCGCTCGCCAGTGCCGCCCGCGGCCTGTCCCGCGCTCGCCAGCACCACCCGCACCAGCTGCGCCTTGTCTCTCGCTTGCCAACGTCGGTCGCGCCTGTGCCCCCGCCTCGCCAGCGCAGTCGCGCCATTTGCACCATCCGTGAGTTGAATAGTCCCTGAAATTTGTAGTTTTGTTGGTTTGACAACTGGTGATTCATTTCTGAAATTTCTGCCGGATTACCATTTGGGCGTGCACCTTTGTGCACGGAATTTGCATCTTACTTGCTGCTGTGATTGTGGTTGCTGTTTTTTTGTTGGTTAGATCAATTATTGTTGTGCATTTCATATTAAAATACAATGTCTATTCCAGCAATGAAAGTTGATAAGTTCAATGGAAAGAACAGCTTCAGTTTGTGGCAGATCAAGATGAAAGCTCTGCTTAAACAACAGGGCATTTGGGCTCCCTTAAACAAGCAGTCAATTTTGGACAATAAGCTTGTAGAGTATGAGCAACAAGAAGAAAAGGCTCACTCTACCATATTGTTATGTTTGTCAGATGAAGTTATTATTAAGGTTGCTGATGAGTCCACAGTTTTGGGGTTGTGGAACAAGCTGGAGACGTTGTACATGACCAAGTCCTTAACCAACAAGCTATTGCTCAAGCAGAGATTGTTTTCGTTGAGAATGAAGGAGGGAACATGTAACACCCCATTGCTACACAACAGTATAAGAACTACCCAAACACAAATAAATGCAACCAAGTAGCAATATTAAGATAAATAAAGCTAACTACCCAGACCTGTGTGCGGCAAGTGTAGCTCGAAAAGTTGCACCAGGAAAGACTGCTCCTATAGCTCAGCACCTGAAAACAGGGGGACAAGAAAACACGCGTGAGTGACAAGAATGCCACCCAGTACGCGCCCCAAAAACAGCACCAAAAACACAGAAAAACCTTGCCAGAAAGCATCATTTTTAAACCCTCACATGCAGATTTTCTCAAAAACTCATAAAGCAATGCTTTTCAAACTTT
>JAMKQA010003203.1:0-14613 GCA_024699735.1 Posidonia australis
ATTTTACCATGTTGTGGAAAAATTTAGTATTGAGATCGCCTTCCTTAAGCCATTGGATTCTGGACTTCTGTCTCCAATAAGCTTCTTGTTCTTGTAAAAGAGTGAAGTGTTCTTTTTTAAAGTCCTTTAATTGCCTCCCCAAATCATTGATGTCCCCATGGGATTCTAGTTGGGAATCTAATATAGCTATATGAGTCTCCACCACCTTAAGTCTATATTGCCGTCAAGTTATCTTACAATAAATGTACCTATCAGTGACTCTGTGTTTATGCTCCAAATTCCTTCAGATTTCTTCATCTCAATCATGTGACGTTTTTGGCCATAGTCTGTTATGCTTGGTAGTAAAATGTCTGGTAATTTAAAGTAATGATGTAGTAGGCATTTTCCATGTTTAGTAATGACAACCATCTTAATTTTGTGCTGTTTTCCAAGCTTGTAATGCCATTTGTACTTGTTTGGTGTTTGTTTCATTTTGTGTTTATGCTCCAAATTCCTTCAGATTTCTCCATCTCAATCATGTGACGTTGTTGGCCATAGTTTGTTATGCTTGGTAGTAAAATGTCTGGTAATTTAAAGTAATGATGTAGTAGGCATTTTCCAAGTTTAGTAATGACAACCATCTTAAATTTGTGCTGTTTTCCAAGCTTGTAATGTCATTTGTACTTGTTTGGTGTTTGTTTCATTTTGTGTATATCATTCTTTAGTAGTGCTATGCTAATATCTTCGTACTTGCATCCAAGCATATATACTTTTCCCTTAATATATATTTCCCATTTTTTAAAAATTTTCAGGTATTCTCCTTATTATGGTCCATATGCTATGGTTCATATCTTTTCTCATCTTAAACAAAAATAATGTTTCATTTTATACTTTTAATTTGTTGCTGATTTGTTTTGCTATTCTATGTATGCCCTTAATTTACCTCCACTTTGATTCATTATTGAGTTTAACTTACCTACACCAGCCTACATTTATTGGACATGCTGAATTACACCTTTTTATTATTGCAAGCTCTTGTAACTAAAAGTCTGTATTTCATAAAAATCACCAGGTAGGTAGAATATATCTGATGAATTAAACCACTCAAAGTGTGCACAGAAAAGTGTTGACAGTAATTACCCTTGATATCTAAGTCTTGCTCTATATTTAAAAAAAGGGAAGTGCTTAGCAATCATCATTATCTACAAATCAAACTTAAGAGAAAGTCCTGACTTATGTCGGGAAGTTCTCTTTTTAGAAAGATCCGACAAATGTTGGGGATTGCAAATTTCAACTTCCTAGGCCTAACTTCGTCAACATGCTCTATATTAGTCACCCTATGAAGTAACCAAACGACCATGCAAACTTCATTAATTCCAACAATTAATTAAACTATTTGCCTTTTTTTTATTAACCATTAGTTCTTTCTATTTTTCAGATATAAGCAACATGGTTTGTGGGATAGGTATACAGACTTATACCCCAAGGAAGATCTTGTTTACACAATGGGTGTTAGTGATTACAAAAAATATTGGTTCTTTGCACATGTCAATAGGTAATTATAAGTTTATAATTGATGAAAAGAATGGCAGGACTCTACATGCAAATTTGTGTTGTTCCTAAACAAATCATGTGAATGCTTTAGGAAGTTCTTGATTTTTCTCAAAATGAAAAAGAATTTACCTTCACTATTGGGGGGTAGGGTTTGTGGGGCTAAATTTACAGTGAAAGCTAATGTCTAACCATTTTTTATTGTTTTGCTCTATGAATCAATGCTTATAACAACTTTTCAACAATTATTTCTTTATCTCCTATGTATTTGTATTCATTTAGCATGACTTATTTGATAATGAAGATTAATATAGTGGATTGAACTATAAAGTGTTTGAGGTTTATGAGATCTTTTATTGTTATATGTATTGTAAATAAAATTGTTGATATGTCATTTGGCTTATGTCATTCTACAGTTAAGGTGGCAGTTTGAATGAGACATTGTATTTTGTCTTATCTATTTTCCTTGGCATTTTGCTTGCTACCCAACAATTTTCTTTTAGAAGGTATTACGAACATTTTTTGTCCTCGATATTTCCCCACAAAATATGGTATACTACAAGTTATCACATATTGATGGACGAATTACCAATACCAAACAAAGAATTGCAAGTGATACACCGAGGTTTTGTTTAGAACTGAATGAGCTTCTAAAGGAGGATCTTGTAGTAGTTGTAGTCTTCTATAAACTTGGCAGCTTTGTTCATATGCAAGTCCAAAATATGTGTTTTGGATTCTGGTATTTTCTTCTTGCCTCATTCTTATCTGGAATCATCCAAGAATAGCTATATGGTTGACCTATTAAAAGATGTTTAACTAATTTTAATACTATTCTGGTCTAGTCTTTGGAAGAAAAAAAACCTCTTATGTTTCCCAGGGCAGTTTAAGGTATGGAGGGATTGGTATTTTTCCTACTTAGCAAACAATAGGAAATTATTGTGAACTTAATGGTGCCAATAATTGCCATTTGTTTTAGAGTTAATGTCTGAAAGCATGAGTTTTGATGCCAAGAAGTACCTTATTTATTTTAGACCTTTTAATTTTCATATAATATTTTAACCAAGTATATTACTGATGTAATCATAAGATAGCATTACCATGTATTTCTGTCCTGTTTGTTTACTCAAATTCTTGATTTGTTTAATGCTAAAGGTGCAACACATGTTGGAGCATCTATTTGATTGAATGTTAACTGAGTATTTCTGTTGGATTTACTATCAGGATAGAATTAAGGGACGAATGGAGATTAGAGAACCGAAATGCATTTGCCAATATTTGGTCAGATATGGTATATGGGGTCAATTTATTCCTTCTCATATATTTCAATCAAAGCAGAGTAAGTTCATGAGTCATTATTGCTTCAATCAAAGAAGATATTATTATATTGAATGTTTATAAATACACAAAAGCTATTGTGTTTTGCAAGTTGACCTGGAATACTTGATAGAGCATTATCTACTTGATAAGGAAATCAACTAGGTTGATGAACTCTCTCTTGGTGAGCAACAAAGATTAGGGATGGCCAAGTTGAAGTACTATGTTGACAGGATACTCAAGTACGAGAAAGAAGCCAAAATGATCTCTTTGACAAAACATTTATAATATTTCACTTTTCAACTCAAAAAAAAACTTTTATATTAAACATGTATTTGTAAATCGTTGGTAGTTATATTTACATCAATTTATGTAATGTATATTTGAGACAAATTATGTAATGCAAATAGTTCTCAATTAGCATTTGTTATTAGAACTATTCGACATAATTACTTAGTTTACTATCATTATAATATGTAATTACTGATGTTACAAATAAGAAAATGTCAATGAATGATTAATATACTGGCAGAGCATGTGATTAACTATCATTATAGTATATATGTACTAATATGAGAAATTGAATGGTATAAGTAAATAATTAATATAGTGATAATTTATATAGGTAATTGTCACTATAACATATAATTAGTGATAAAAGAAATAAAAATGTGTCGGTAAATTTTGATCTTTAGTGACATTTATATCTCTTTAGCCATTGGTAAAGTCATTTTTTTGGGATAGTTAAAACAGTGACTGTCGTTAAATCAAACATATATAATGACAAAAAAAGACGTCACAATAAACAACTTTTGCTGACGGTCACAAAAAAAATCACAATACCATTTAGTGACGGAACTTTAGCCGACGATCAGTCAACTATCAAGTGACCGTCATTATATCTATACTGACAATTTTATGCACTTTTACCGATAGCCAGAACCATCAATAAAAGGTTGTTTTCTTGTAGTGACGCTCACCCCTACGACCTCCCTTCTTTCAGAAAAGCTTTCTGTAGGACTTCCTATGCCCCAAAGTATTAGCAAAACCCATGACACAAGGTGCAAAAGGGGGACCAAACTTGGACATCGGGGTACATATATCTAACACATGATTAAATCGATAAGAGAAATGAATTAACCTTGGCACCTTCCTACCAAAATGTAGCTTGACCTTTATACTAGTATAACCTTGGTAGCATGCTTGTTCATTACTCGTGTCCACTTCCAATAACTCAGACAAATTGGAAAACATTTTGTGAAACAGGTTTAAACTCCACAGATGGTAAGGGATGCCTTCCATTCAAAGCCAATGACCTTCATTTTCCATAGTATGAACGGTTTTGATATTAGCAGACCAAGGAGCAAAATAAAGGCAAATACCAAAGGAGGTTGTCCAATTAGATGTTAAAGCTTCATCTCAAAGAGAGAGCAAAGAAAACTTCACCAAGAACTTAAAATCCATGATTCGAAAGATCTGCCAGTCCTATTGTTGCGGCCAATGCATGAGTAAATGAGAGGCCAACTTCTCTGTAGAGATCTTGCGATAGTTAGTATTTACCATAGCACAAGAAAAGAGGAAGTCCATATGGCTATAGATCTCATTTGATGGTGGTATAACTATTAGTTGTTGAGGAGAATAACCAGCCATTAATGAATTCAAAGAAGGAGTGGCACGAAGGGAGAGAGAATTATGACAAACAAAGGGAGAAGGTCACTGGGAGGAAAACGAGTACATAAAGAATTTACAAACCACAATTGAATGTGTAAAGGATTCACATCTAAAAGAAAATCCTTTAAACCTACAGTAGTTTCTTGGATGTCCACGCAACCCACAATTAAATCGCTTGCTAGTGCGAGTACAGAAAGAAATGAAAATAGATTTGGCTTGGTGACGCTTGACTTGAGTCCAACCATCATCGGAAAGAGGAGAGGCCATTCATGGCTGGAAAAAGGTCCCAGATAAATGGCATGGACCATCATGACCAATGATGTATCTTGTAATTGCGGCTTGTTGTGTAATCTAGATAAGTTAGACTTGATATTGTTGGTGATTGTGATGAATGCAAGTTTATCTTCTTAAATTTGTTTGTGGTCTCTTCTCGAATCTCTTCAGAATGGGCGAGGCTGACTTAGTAAGTGGGCGACGTTAGCAGATACAGTTGGCACAGGTTTCAAGGGGACCTTCCAAGCGCAAATGACCAACGAAGGTCACCAATGCGAGTTGTCGACGTGCAGCCTTGAATGCAGTAACTACAGTGAAACGTCGCTTAACACCTGTGTTCGTGAATCTCGCCATCCATGAATCTCGCCATCCATGTTGCCTTGCCAATACCTGACGTGTTGCTTGCCTCGCCTGCCGAGTTGATGGAGGACCTAGAGGATTGTTGGATGGAGAAGCGGCTATAAGAAGGGCAGGGGCATCTCTTGTGAAGGTGGAGAAATCACACACACACGAGGCGGGGAGAACTCAAAGTGAGGGAGGGAGGATTGAGGAGGTCCGCCAAAGGTCGATGTCGTCGGAGGTGAGCCACCACTAGTGAACACCATCGCTGGAGAAGACCACCGCTAGAAGGAGAGCTCGCCAAAGAACGCCGGAGTTGTGAAATCGCCGGTGAACTCCAAACTGTACATGTTTCCCTCGTTTTCTCCCTTATAAACCATGCTAAAATGTTGATAAAATGTGTAGAAAGCATGCCATAGTGATCAATAGCGAATATATTTGATTTCCAGTGGATATTCTGTGGATTTCATGCTTACGATGGATTCCCATGCAAGGATGACTGTTAATTGAGTTTCTGTGAATTCTCTGATATTTTTATTGAGTTTTTGGTTTAATAAATGGTGAAATGCATGAACCCATGTGCTCTAGATGTTTAAACATGTATTGGGATGAATCTTGCATGTCTTGTAAATTTTGAGGATTTTTACGTAGGTTTTTGAGTTGGGTTCCATGCTCTTTGTTTTTTCTGAGTTTCTGTAAAACATTTGGTGCGACCGGTAGGTGAGGCCTACCGATACAAATGCATAGCGCGACCTGGTCATGAATTTTGGAGGCGCGAACGTCTAGTGTGGTTGGCCGACATGGTGCTACAGTCCTCACTGGACAAAATTGCCTATTTCAGTGGTTTTTAATGTTAAATGTGTTAATTAACGAATTGATGCTTATGAAATGTTTAATAAATGGACTTTTGATGAGAATAAAGTTTTGAAAAGGTTTTAAAAGAAATGCACATGTTTTACGAGGATTTGTCGAGATATGTAGGAACCACATTTAGGCCAATCGACTGTACCGACTAAGGGTAGTGAGACCTCTAAGTGGTCATAGATGTGCCTTAGGCTGTGGTTGTCAAGTTTAGTCTAAGGAGTGAGCCTTGTAACTACATGGTACTATAAGACCCGAGGTATGATAGACCCGGACTACCCTCAGTGTTGGGGTTGGTCGAGTCTGAGATTGGAATCTCCGGTGCTCGAGCACTAAGGGTCATCATGACGATGCACCTCATGCATATCCATGTGGTACTGTGAGGCAGCGATCAGGGTGGTTGAACTCCTGCATAGGGTGGTTCATTGCGCACTGCAATGGGGTCAGGGTTGAAGCCTCACCAACTACTTGTGGCTAGATTGGTCACCTGTGACTAAGGTAATACAACAAGTTTTGTTGAGACTGTGTATGTGTGATTTAGAGCTAGAATCAAACTGTGATTTGGCTTGCAAGCTAGATTCTAACTGAGTTGACACTTGTGATTTGAACTAATTTTCCAACTGTGGTTTTACCGTGATTTGAGATATGAAATAAATCATGTTTTGGTTAGACTCTAGTTGAGGCTTCGCCTTTTTAAATAAATGAAAAATAATTTGCAAAGATGTATGAAATTTTATAGAAAATAATAAAAAGAGTTTTGGAAAAAGGAAGCATGATTTGTAAATGATTTTCCAAATTACGCGTTGGCTCTTCGATTTTGGTGTTTTCTTTGCAGCTTTAATAGTCATTTAGGAGTTTTATCGAATTTTGATTTGTAGGGTGCGTACTGAGTGACAATGATGTCACTCACGCGTGTTTGTCTGTGTTTTTATTCTAAGTGCATAGTTGAGCGTGCAATCTAGATCTAGTGCATAATTCAGGAGCCACTTAGCCGCACACAAGTCTAAGTAGTTTATTTTAATTATTTAATTGTTAAAAATTACTCATCTTAGTTTAATTAACTGTTTGGTTAGTATTGGTACTGCTTTGTAGCGCACAGGGCATTACAAAGTAGTATCAAAGTTTAGGTTCACTATGAGCACTAGCTTAGAGTATCCAGCTAGTGGCTTCATTAAGACTGCACGATAGTAAGTATATGCACTTGAACTGTTTGTTTTGTGGTGGGAGCAAGATGTCGTTCAGAGGCCGAGGCAAAGGTGGAACTCTTGCAACAAGTTCCAACGAGAAGCCGAATAGCGGTTGGGGGGGTATTTGGCAAGAGTTGAGCCATATGATGTAGCGTTTCACCCAAACATTCAACAAGGATAACATAGATGGGATCAAGGCAGACCAGTGGCTCAAGCAATTTCACTGATTAAGTGTGCCAACCTTTGATGGTCGAGGCAAGCCTGAATAATATAAGGCATGGTTGTTGGAGATGGAGAAGATTCTAGAAGGCATTGAGTACCTAGCAGAGAAATGGGTCACACTAGTTACCTTTCAGTTCAAAGGAGATGCCGATAAGTGGTTGATAATCACATAATTCATACATATGTTATTCTCATTCTTGTTTATAAATAATGCTTCTCGAGGGTGTTTAATGCAATTTTTGTAGGAACTAGGTAGTTAGGTAAAGGAATGAAGATAAAGGAAGAAAAGAGCAAATTTGGGCACAATTCTGTGGAGATACGCTCAAAAGACAAATCCCAAAAATCATGTCCTCAATAGATATGAGATAACATTTCAAATAATTTGAGATTTCAAATCAGCAAGATCCAGGAGATCTGGGTGCCTCCTAGGCGCCAGTTGGCAATTTGATATCTTTGATTGATTCTTCTGCGTGAATGGAGATTACGATGAATCTGCTAGGTATTCATATTGAATAATTATAAATACGATCGGATTTGTTTCCAACGTAGCGTATGAACCTGTAGGTCTATAAAAAGACCAATATTGTATTGTAATAGGAGTTTTTAAGGGAGGAGTTTTGGGAAGGTTGGGTGCAATCAAGTTGAAGCTTTTTCATCTCTTTCTGTGCCTACTCTAGGACCTCTTTTGTGTAACTTCCAGGTTATATCAATAAAGATTTAAGTTTTCTTTTAATCATGTTTAATACTTCTTCTTCCTCTTCTTTTTTCTTATGTTATTACAGCATCATGAGTAGCTAAGCTTTTACTTCTAGGGGTGAGATGAAGTTTATGTGAATTGGGATGTTATGATTAAGTTTTCCTTTCTCTTGTGCTTTATTTATATGATTATGTAGATCGGATGTATATTACATAGATCACTCATTATTTGATAAACTTTGATAGGCTAATATTAAATTAATCTTTTTAGCCTATGCCTAGGGAAGAATGAATTGGGGGTCATGTATATAATCTCGGATCTATCATATATTATTTGATTCTATGTATATTTATTCCTTAGTTGACAATCTTTATTGCATTGCATATAGTGTATGCTTGTTAGGGTAAAAATCATTTAATCAAATACTGTGATCTAAAACATGAGATAAAGTAGATTTAATCATGTATTTTCAACTTCACATAAATGGATTCGAAATCCTAGGTTTTAATTAATTTGATTGCATTCTAATAGTCTAATTTTAGCTTTTAAACATCAACTCTTCCAAACTCTTTCAGTAATTGATAGTTGATATTTGTTTTTGAAACTCTTTTCTCTATAGGATCGACCCGTATGTGCCATGCACTTGCAGTAAATAAAACATACACATCAATGGTGGAGAACCACGCGTCACTCAAAATTTCCAAATTCTAACCTTCTGATAATCTCTTAGGAGGAATTCTAGGACACCTTTTATGAGAAGTACTTCCTAGAGTACAAGAGAGATCGACTGGACAAAGAATTCTAGGATTTAAAGCAAGGTAGCTTGTCAGTAGCTGAGTATGAGGCGACCTTCAGCTGCCTAAAGCAGTTCTTGTAGACATTCGACATAGAAAAGTGCAGAACTAAGAGATTTGTGGAAAGACTAGCTCCAGTGCTCAGATCCAAGGTTTTAGGCTTCTAGTGCTTGACCTTGGTCGAGGCAATGGAACTGGTAACCCAATATGAGGAGGATCGCAAGTAATTCCTAGAAGACTACCCCAAAAGCATAGGGAAGATGTTCGCTCCATGGTCATCTACCTTAGGGGTGCAGAGCTCTGGCAGTTTTGGAAGTTCTGGAAAGAAAAGGAAGGAACATTCAAAGTCTATTACTAGGGAAGGATGCGATTCTTCTAGGGGAGGTGGCGCTAGATTTAGTCGAGTTGGTTCAAGCAGCGACACGGAGGACAACAACCCGTGCTTCGTCTATGGTCGGATAGGACATGTAGCAGCATAGTGTTATCATCGATAGTGAAATCCTAAGAAGATGGTGTGTTACAATTGTGGAAAGGTCGAGCATATTCAATGAAATGACCTAGACCCTTTGAAGCTAGCTAGAGCTACCCCTTGCCAACCAACCAAGGGTCGAGTTTTCTCGATAGCAACTCCTGATGCGGGTCCCTTAGGGGACGTTGTAGTGGGTAAGGAGTCAACTTGAGTCCTGTACTATGAATTTTTATTTTCCTATGTAGTCCAATAATCCAGCACAATTTCCTATGATAATTATGACTTATGGCAATGATATGTGTTGGATAGGTTCCTTTTTTGTGACTAGCAGAATGGCCTGAGTACTTTTTGACTCAAAAAGCTCCTTTTCTTTTATCTCTAAGCCATTTGCTGCCAAGATTGGGGATAGATCGACTAGATTGGCTTTCCACCTAGATGTAATAACTCCACTAGGAGAGCACAGCCTTGCATGGAGGTATCTACCATCAGTCGATGTCAAGTTAGGAAATCAGGATTTCAAGGCTAGCTTGATAGGGCTTGAATGACACTAAGGCAGCACCAACTATATGCAAAGTTCTCCAAATGCAAGTTTTGGCTGGAAGAAGTCACGTATCTTGGCCACATCATTTCAAGAGAAGGCATTAAAGTATATCTAGCCAAGGTGGAAGCAGTCAACAACTAGGTCAGGCCCAAAACTATGACAAAAATCATGAGCTTCTTGGGCTTGGCAAGGTATTATAGAATATTCATCCAAGACTTCTCCAATATTGCAACACCCTTAACTAGACTCACACAGAAGGATGTGCCATTTACTTGGGATTGGAAATGTGAAAAAAGCTTCAACGAGTTCAAAGCTCATCTGATCGCATCTCTAGTCTTGATTTTGCCTTCTAGGAGTGGCGGTTTCACAGTGTACAATGACGCATGTGTGATCGGATTTGGATATGTGCTGATACAACATGGGAGAGTGGTGGCATATGATTCACACTAATTAAAGGATCATGAGAGAAATTATCCCACCCATGATTTAAAGATGACTGCAGTGGTTTTTGCCTTGAAGATTTGGAGATATTATCTATATAATGAGCAGTTCGAGGTATTCACAGATCACCAGAGCTTGAAATATATCTTCACACAAAGAGATCTGAACTTAAGATAGTGAAGATGGGTAGAATACCTTAAGGACTACGATTTCAGCCTGTCTTATCATCTAGGGAAGGCTAATGTGGTCGTTGATGCCCTGAACAGACACACTCATGCTATGGCCAGTCTAATAACCAAGGAATGGCACCTACTAGAAGGATTGGTAGAGTGCAAACCTTAGAGACAATCTTAGGAACTTGTTGGAGCTTGGGTAGCAAATCTATTTATGCACCCAAGAATGCTAGAAGCAATTGTAGCTGCTCAACAACTGGACCCATTTGTGTAGGAAACCTGGAATAAAATGGAGGCGGGAGAGGTGCCTCACTTCTCTATTGGGGTGGATGGAGGACTCAGGTATGACCTACACTTGTACGTTCCTCAAGCGGAGGAAGTTAAGCAAAGATTGCTGAATAAAGTCCACCGGTCCACATATATCATTTATTCAGGAAGCACCAAAATGTACAAGGATTTGAGAAGAAATTTTTGATCGCTTGGAATGAAGAAAGAAATTGCTGAGCATATGGTGTGTTGTGCAACCTGCTAGATGGTCAAGGTGGAGCATTAGAAACTCAGAGGAACCTTGCAACCTTTGGATATTCCAGTCTGAAAGTGGGAGCATGTATCCATGGACTTTGTGACAAAACTGTCTAGAACCAGAAGAAAGAATGATACAATTTGGGTGATCGTGAATCGGCTTACAAAGTCTATGCATTTCCTACCTATGCGAGTAAATCTCCCACTATCATAGTTGGTAGAGTTGTACGTGATTGAGATAGTTCAGCTGTATGGAGTCCTAGTGTCAATCGTGTCTGATAGAGACACCTGATTTGCATCAAGGTTTTGGGGAACATTGCAGGAGGCTTTTGGCACAGTATTGAATTTCAACACCACTTTCCATCCTCAGACAGATGAGCAAACAGAGAGAACTATCTAGACACTGGAAGATATGTTGCAGGCCTACACTTTAGACTTTGGAGGAAGTTGAGAAAATCATCTCCCACCCATTGCATTCACCCCTACAACAACAGTTATCACTCTAGTATCTGGATGGTATCGTATGAGGCTCTGTATGGGATACCTTGTAGGACACCTACATGTTGGAATGTAGTAGGCAAATGACAGCTCCTAGGTCCAAAGATTGTGAAGTAGTATGCTAATAAAGTGGACTTGATTAGGAAAAGGTTAGCACCTACTCAAAGTAGGTAGAAGAGTTATGTAGACTAGAGGAGGAGACCTTTGGAATTCGAAGGAGGAGACTTAGTAAGGAGCCTCTATTGGTTTGGAGCATTGAGCTAGGACGTCGAGAGAGTGTACCCTATGATTTGTCCTAGGAGAGAACAGCTTGCCTAGGTGGGGTGAGCAGCTTTCCTAGGTGGAGTTAGCTTTTAAGGGTCCTACAAGTGGCAAGACTACAGGACAGGCAGACTTCTCCACAGGGTGGTTGTTCATGACAGTGCTGAAACTGTAGTTGTTCTTCAATAGACTACTTATAGCCAGTGTTAGCTGCTTGACGCCAGGTAGCACAACACATTGTTTGACTTGTGGTTTTACTAAGTCCTAGTTTAGGAAATCAGGCTATAGCCTAGAGGAAGCCGTAGTGTGGCACCTGTCGAGGAGTGGTGTTTTGGAACAGTAGCTTTGTGGTTTTAGTCTAGAGAAGACCATGGTATTGCACCTGTAATGGTGTGGTGCTTGGAACAATGGCTCCGTGGTTTTAGTCTAAAGGAAATTGTGGTGTAGTGCCTATGTGACGTTGTGTTTTGGAGCAAAGGCTTCGTAGCTTTGGCATTGTTGTTTAGGTCTAGAGGAGACCATGTTGCATAGAGCAGAGGCTTTGTACCTTGTGCTTTATGGTTGCTGTGGGTGTACTATTTGCAATTGTGAGCATGCAGACACTATTGGTTATCTGATCTACTCAGAGACTGCATGGGATCAGCCTATGTGGTTTTTAGGCTTGACTTGGCATGAGAGGCCATTTCAAGTGTACATAAAGGATATTGAAAAGAGCATGCATATAGTTTTGAAAAGAGAAAAGAAAAGAATGGTTTTAAAGACATGGTTTTTGAGGTTTGCTGCTTGCTGAGCAATAGTGGACTGCTTGGGTTTGGTGTTGCAGCATCTAGGTGTGATGCCTGTGCTTGTTTGTGTGGAGAGTAGTAACACCTGCTTCCTCGGCGTGGTGTGCCAAGTTGTTAGGTAGGATGTGTGCTGGGTGACCGTTTTGAGTGGTCGCTCATGTGTGCTTTAATTTCTATTTTGGCAGGTGCAGGATAGGAGTTGGTTTTAGTTAGTGCACATAGGAGGAGTTACACTACCACACATCAGGGATTCTGATGAGTGTTTAGTTTAGTTTTATTTCTATTGCTTATTAGATTTATTTCTATTGAGTGTATTTAGATTTAGTTATATAATTAGTATAATTCTAATTAGAATAAAAGTTAAAAAAATGAAAATGTAGCTAGGTTTGAGTCATAGCAACTTGAGGGTCATCACAGAGGATGATTCGAAATCTTTGAAATTGGCATTTCGAAAGAAGCTAGAAAAGGAAGTGAATGTAAATTTCAAATCAAAGTTGGATAAGTACATAAGTGAAAATTGTGAAAAGGAAGAAGTCTCTTTTGACATTTTGACTTAGTGGAAAGTAAACCCAAGTAGGTGTAAGATACTTTCTCACATTGCAAGAGATGTTTTTGCCATTCTAGTTTCCACTATTACTTCAAAATCAACATTTAGCATGAGTGGTCGTATACTTGATCAATATAGAAGCTCCTTAACTCCAAAGCTTATGGAATGTTTGATATGCACCGAAAATTGGATAAAAGACATGTCTCTTAAACTTGAAGAAAATTTTGAAGAACTTGAAAAAATTGAGATATTAAGTAGTTCACTCTCATTTATCTTTATCTTTTTTATAATTTCAAGGGTGATAAATACGTTTATGATAATTGACATTTGACATTTCAATTATTCTCTTTTGTAGTTAATGAAGAAAGGCTGAAGTATGAGTTGAACCAATTTATTTGATAAATGTGGTAATTTATTTGATACATGTGGATGTTTCTATTTTAATAAATGTCATTTGATTTGTAAGATTTCATTTTTATGTTCAACTGATTATTTTATGGATGATTATTTTCTTACTCATTGTTGCTCCTATTTTTCTACCTTTTCTTGTTTCTTGTATTTAAGTCATTGACTTTATTCTTTGGCCATTTCCAGCTCAGCTTCCATGCTAACTTGTCTACATGCTGATAAAGTTGAGAGTCTATTACTGCAAATGGCTACAAGTTTTTTTTGCAAACGGTAAAACTATATTATATAAATGCACTTGGCTATGAGTCCACCACCAAGAGCCCAAAAATAACAGATGTCCAAAATATTACAGACTTCCCACAAAAAAAGGTATTATTACCAAACAAGTCCACCATAATAATAATAAACAAAAGTATAAATTCACATAAATCGGACTGATTAAAAAGAACTTAATCAAACAAAAGCTCTATCTTCTGGATTCAGAGGGTCATACGAGGAAGTAGCAGCAGTAGCCATGGAAGACAGATAGGGAACAGTCGACCCTATAACCGGAGCCACAGGTCACCAATTGAAGATGCTATTTCTTGGGTAGCAATGTGAGCTCTATCTTCATTCCATTCTTGTTGCATATAGGTAACAGAATACAAGAGAGCCTCTTTTTCAATCCCTATTGCCAAATTTTCTATCCAAGAAGTCAATATAGCAATAATTTCAAATAGTATAAGATTTAGTGATTTATATTTACCCCTAAATATTCTATCATTCCTTTCTGTCCAGATGGACCAAAGAATCGCAAGGATCAGAAAAAACCAACCAGAAGTAGACAATCCAAATTTTGCAAAAAAAATACAATTATATATACCAGAAATATCTAAGAGACCAATGTTGGCTTATTAGCCTTATCTTGATTTTGATGATAACAAAAGACTAATGTGCTTTATGAGAATATTTCATAGTTCATATTTGCAAAGAAGATCATTGGAAGACTCAGAAGATTCAAGCATAAAAGGGACGATATTAGAAGAAGAAAAAGATCCATGTGCTACCAAGAAGAATTCAAGATGAAGGAAAAGGAGAAGA
>JAMKQA010003204.1:0-23830 GCA_024699735.1 Posidonia australis
TTTTTCGCATGATTTTTCATGTGTATGGTTTTCCTTGTCTTCCATAATAGATTAGGTGGCGACTCCATTTTATTTTGCTTTTTCGACGTGATTTTGCCGACCGATTTCGCATTCATTTGCGAAATCTCCTCGCCGGCATGGTTACAATCTCGTTTAGGGAGTGGCATCTGTAGACACCCTGGTTTCTGGTCAATGTTGGCAGGCAGACCTGGTGGAGAATGCAATTAGACGGTGGACCCAGTCCTACCCCATATACCCAAATCAACCCAAAAACCCAACATCCAACCCAAAACCATCCATTTACCCTAAAATAAACACCAAGCCCAATACCAAATTTCAAAGCCATGTGCTCTGGCCTAGGATGCATGGCCTGATAGCATGGTCCAGGTGTGTATGAGCGGTTCAACTTGTCACTTTCATCGTACCTCGTACAAAGCACTAGCATCACGTGCATCACCCTGGCTACCACTCCGACATGCCTGACATCCCAGCAACCTCCTCGCCCTGCCACTACCTTGCTTCACCTTGCCATGACCTCACATAGCTCTGCCACGTCATCACCGGCCATCTCATTGCACCTTATCAGGTACCCTTCTTGTCCTATCTAATTAGAGGATAACTTAGTCGCTTTAGCTCAGCATTCCCATTGTGTTTCCCATCATTTTCGTCTTTCAATTTGTTGCATCTTGTTTCTCCCCATCGACGGACGGTGAGCGTTGACGTGAGGCCTCTAGTAGTTGAGCATCTGGCCAGAGTTGTCCCAATGGCCCCATGTCCTTCCCTCTAGTGCTCCAGTCACCACTAAGTCATGCCCTGGTCTATGGCTTCCTCATGAGGTCGATCGGACCTCGACCAATCATGACGTCGGTGACTGAGGTGGGTGGAGGATTCCTGGTTTTCTTCTGAATTTCCGTCACTTCTTGTGTGTTCCTTTGCATCTTCCCAAGCTTCCCTAGCCATCCCTAAGGTCTGACACTAGCTCCAGCCACCACCATGGTCGGAGAGAGCCATGAGGGCCAGTATAAGAAAGGAAAGATGGAGGAAGTGACCATGGAATCTCTTGATGTGTTTTCTCAATTATTTTCCCATGCCTTATCAGTCTTCTTGCTTCTCAAATGATTTCATCACCTTGGTAATGCATATCTTGCATGGGGAGAGGCGATGAAGGATGACGGTCTGAGCTTTGTTCTGGGAGCACACCCCGTTTGCATGCCTCAAATGCGTGTGTCAATTTGGGATCACTTAGTACCATACCTGACCAAGCCTTGACCATGTGACCTTTGTTTTCAAATTCCCTTGAGATTATGTTGCCTTTAGCTTGCTTTAGTTGCATTACTTGTTTACCTTCCATACACTTTGCTCGAGTTTTTTTCTATTTAAGTGGTTTTCTTCTGGGGTTTTAGCGATGCATGCTCCCATCATCCACCCTTGCCTTCCATTAGCCACTTGTCACCACACTTTGACCCTAGGTGTCTAGAATTGGCCATGATAGCTGGCTATTTGAGCATGCCTTGGGGCACATTCTAGGAGCACACGTCAGTTGCTTGCTTGGGATGCGCATTTGTTCTAGGGATCGATCCTAGCCCAGCTTTTCCTCCAACCCTAACACACTCCCATCCCTTGCATTACTTTATGTCTTCCAGCATAATTGCACTCTTGATTTACTATATCGCATTTCATTTGTCTTGCTTCTACTCTGCATCATTCGCATTTTAGCCACACATCAATCGGCATTCAAACCCCTATTTAGCCATGCATGTGAGCGATAAGTCTGTGAAAGATCGATTCATCGAGTGTGCGGAGGTGCCTAATACCTTCTTTGCACGTCATAGGAGTCCTCACCCTTCATATTTTGCATCCTTTATTTTCACCTTAATTTTCGATACGATTTTCCTCGTCTTTCCATTTTAAGTAGACTAGATGGCGACTCCGTTTTGTTATCTTGTTTTGCTTCATTTTCTTTTCAGTGTTTTTTGAGTCATGTTCCTTTCCTCAAATTTATCGGATTTGCCATGGTTGTAACGGTCTTCATGCGACCTCCATCATATCAAAACGCGCTCCACCCCTCCTAGACGGTGTGGTCGTCAAATATATCGACACACACTCACACTCACATATGTATAGAAGGTTATCACACACACGCACACACACACACTCTCTATATATATAGATATACATATAATAGAAGGTTTTTATTACATATACCATAGAGTGTTATATATATTTATACATATAACTAAACCAACTTACATATGTATATAACCAATGAAAACTCCATCAGGTCTGAAGATCTCAACATATTCGTGTAATACATTCAATTTCCTACCTATTTTGCATTTTTTCCCCAATTTTGCATGCATTTAGGTATTTTTAATTCCCTGCCCAAAAGAGAATAATAGAGGGGAAGATGAGAGGTGCATACCTGGCTAAGCTCTGGTGGTTCCCATGGGCTTCCCCAACCTCCAGTGCGACCCTAGTACGGCGCACAACTCTAGCCTCACTCCCTTTCCTAGGTAACACTGGCTCTCCTCCTTCCTCAGCTCGCCACCACTGCTTCCTCCTTCTTCATCCTCCCATCCCATTTATCTCCCCCGCCTACTATCAACCACTCACGATTCGCGACGTGCCGCCTGGCTGAGGGGACGAGATGTCAATCTCGAGTGAGGAAGAAAACAAGAGCTCATGAGGGGAAGAGGAAGGAAAAAGGAGGAAGTAAAGAAACAAGAGGGAAAAGACAAGCATGCAAGCCAAGGCAACTGTGCATCCTTAACTAGATTTCACAATGGTCCTACAACACAAACAAGTGCACAGAAAGCCAACAAACCTCCACACACCCTAAAAACAATAGATTATCCATTAATAAACCATTTATACAATATTACAATTAATTACATGGTTTACAATTACAAATGGATAATCAAGTCCAAGTGTCACACAGCTCCACTAACTAGACCAGCAAACCACACCTTAGGCACACCTGAGGTCCAGAGCACCTCGCTCGACCTACGACAACAACCCAAGCAAAACAACCAACAAAAGCATCATCTAGGTATCAAACTCACCCAAAAGACACCACACCATAACAACCACAACAAGAGCTCTATGCTTTGGTAACTAGATGTAAGAGCACAGCCAAATCAGAGTCAAATACACAACACAATGCCATTGAATAAAACATTTAGTGCACCACTAACAAAACCACACAAGCCCTAGATCTAGGGATGTTATCGTGATCCCTAAAGTCCATTCTAAATCATTTGGGGAAAGACCTATTATCTCTAAACCATATCATCTTTTATTCTACCCATACCTCAAGTGGACTCCTACTAATTCATTTTAGGCAAACCCTACAATAATTCTAATAATTATCCTAATCATTTATGCCATTATATTTATTAACCCTAGATTAATACACACACACACACACACACACACACACACACACACACACACACACACACACACACACACACACATATATATATTAATCAACACATCAAATATTTAAATATATGGTCCAAGTCTAGTTCAACATACCAAACATAATCGATTGACCGAACCAGGGCTCATTGGACCAATCAGGAAACGATCAACCAAACTAGGGCTCATTGGACCAATTCAGCAGACCAATCATGAAATGGTCGACCAAAATCCTTTGATCTGGCATGTCGAATACAGTCGATCGACTAGACTAGGTGCAATGTCAACACCCATGACATAGAATGGCAAACCGAATAAATTCGATCGACTAAACTAGGGATCAAGGGGACATTCTGGATGCCCAAAATGACATACTGAACTAGGCGATCCTAATGCACCCAGAAATGTGACCCAATGACCCAACCCTGCAACCAAGCCACCAAACCATGCAAGCAATATATCAAAATGATGATCTCGATGAGATCATCCAAACAAGTTTAAGATCACAATGATCCATTGCCCAAGGCACAAGAAAACACCAAACAACCATATAAGGGTACTATTCACACAAAACAATAAATACAGCCATAAATGGCACACAAATGCATAATAAATCCTACAAAAGTATCTACCATCTACCACACACTATCATGCTCTTAGGAATCAAATTAGAAACCAAAAGAAAGCCTAAGGGGTGTGTACCTGGCACTGAAGACAATGACGGTGTGAGATGAACAACGTGCCTCCTTTAGTCACAAGCTCCTCTGCTCCCATGCGACGACGACGGCACAGTGGCGGCAGTAGGCTCCTCCCTGGCCATCTCTCTCCCTCTCAAACCTCTCTTCTCTCTCACACACTCTCTCATTCTCCCTCTCTTCCCCTCACTCATGTCATAACGAAGAAGGAGAAGGAGGAGGAGGAGGAGAAGAAGAAGAAGAAGAAGAAGAAGAAGAAGAAGAAGAAGAAGAAGAAGAAGAATAATAGGAAAAGGGGAAAGAAGTGGGGCCCAAGAAAGAGAAAGAGAATGAAAGGAAGGAAAAAAGAAAAGAAAGAAAGGAAGGAAGGAAGCCATAGCATGAGACCAAACCACGCGACCTTCTATGTCCACATGGCTCGTGCAAACAAAGATTAGCCACCAATGCATGCCAAAGATGCTCCATAGCCTAGAGCAAACCCTCAAAACACCTATAATGGCCAGCACAACAACAAAACAGCCAGAAACCCATTAATCCAGGCGTAGAACACTACTAGAGCTGCGTTTCACACTAAACACAGGGGACTCAGCATCTAATGACCCAAAACTCCATTAAAATATCTAACCAAAACACCTCTTCAAAATTTGGGTCGTTACAATAGTAAAAGTAGTGGCCACGCTCCATATGCTCTATGGCTTAATACTACCAAACAACAAATCAACAATAAGAATTGCATTTCATTAAGAAGAAGGACAAACAAATAAGTAACAAAGTAAGCACTTACCGTTAACAAAGGGTACAAACCCACGTATGAGCGATGGATCTTCTAAACCACCTTGTCTAGCTCGCACATCAATTAGGAGTAGTTGGCACCACCGTAGTCGTAATGGTCTAGTCGCACCAAGTAAGTCAAGTAAATCAACCAATCAACCTTGACACAATAGCCGGAGGCATCACAAAAGATGAGCTAAATCAACTCCAGCAGGAAGTGTTGTAGTATGAACCCCATCTCTTCTAATCTAGGTGCAGGGTTGAGCCACTACTGATCCCACTACCATAGCCACACCAGGGGGAAAGAGTACGTTGACCTCTTTCTCTTGGAAGGTACTCACCCCAACAGATTGGGTAACATGAAGAACCCTTGGGTGGTAAATCCAACAATTGACTCTCTACCAAAACACAGACTCGACAGCAACGCCTAGTGGTCAGGAAGCATAGCTAGCTTGCCTAATGGAAAGTGGAACGTATGTGTTTCGTGCCTCCACCTCTCAACTAGAGCATAAAAGAACTGATAATGGCCGTGAATAGCTGGAATCCTTAGCTGATATCTAAAAGGCATGCAATGAAGCAAGAACTCCCATAAGAACTCTAGCAAGTAGAGGAAATTAATTAGGATTGGTGCCTAGTTGCACCTCATCATCCTCCCAGCATCCCCATCCTAGAAGAAAAGTAGCAGCTAGGGTTAGAAGGATATGAAACTATCCTCACCTAGAAATCAGGGCATTCACATATGTGGTCTGGATCCAACAATCGGCCATCAAAGTTTCGGGCCTCCTGCATAGTCAAGTTTCAAATTATGCATTATTACTTTGCCAATAATAATCACAAGTTATGGTATTGAGCGTACCTCCTCTAGAATCGCAAGGTGGTGAGCGCTCGAGGAAGACCTCGACAACTTAGAACTAGAATCCCCACTTGACGACCAAGAGTCTATGCAACTCCAGCTAAGGGTTTGGGAACCTGTGGTACTCCCCCTTGATGCATGAGGACTAATGCTACTAAACTTTGAGCCAGACTGCAAGCAAGAAAAAAGCATAAATTCAGATTACAACATAAGGGTAAAGTACATGCTTTACAGTTATAAAATAGGCACAACAAAAGCATACAAAGATTGCAGGTAGTTTACAATAAAGGGATCACAAATAGAATTTTTGTTCAAGCACAAATAATCTACCAGCATTGCATACATGGCATACAAAAATTCTCCACATAATCATATGTCAGAAAGAAAAAGGATAGAATGGAGACCAACAGTCAAGCACAACACAACAGAACAATGACAAGGCTAACTACTAGTCTAGAGCCCACCTCTGGCCAACCCGACAGAGCCAGCCGATAATCATTGCCCTGTAGAAAGCCAACGACGCTCCAAGTAGCCCAACACCCACTACTTAGTCTGATTCAGTCAGTCAACTACCAGTCTAGCACACCATCAACCATTGGTCTTGACACAAGTTATTGCTGACCATTGATAATCCATAGTGAAAAGAGAAAAGAAGAAACAGTTGGCAAACCTGCATAGCAAGAAAGAAAAGAAAGAAAAAACATAAGCAAAGGAACATGGAGGATTGGCATACCTTTAAAAAGAATCACTCGTAGCTACCGACAATGTCCCTGTCTCACCACAACCGTCGAACACCACCTTTTGCCTTTGCCGCCTCTCTTAGCCAACCTCCATTGAACATTGGTCGTCTATGTGAAAAGGAGGGGAGGATGTAGAGTTTGCCATTTGGTGTGGAGAAGTGAAGAAGAAGAGGAAGAGACACAAGGATGTTATGGCATTTAAAAGAAAGGAAAAGAGAGTGAATGAGGGGAGAAAATTTTTTCTTCTATGTCCCCTAAATGAATGAAGAAGAAGAAGAAGAATTAAACAATATCCATGGTGAATGAAACCCATAGAGTGGTCGTTACAACCACAATCTTGTAGGGCCCACCTAGTGTTTTGAGAATCCCTAGCATTTTTGGACGATATCCCACACTTAAGATAGAAACTGCACTCGAGGGCAAAGTGCAAAATGTCTAGCAAAATTGCAATCTACCACTCCCACATTCACAAATTTTGTTAAAATACCTCTAGCTACAAAATATGTTGTCAAGCCCTTAGGATTTAATCATACTGTCAGAAAACCTTTGAGGTTGGTAGAATTACAAGTTAATCAAGCATTTTTCTTAATTGTTGCAGAATGACAAAATTGAATCTAATATGGGTTGAAACTCCAGCAGTAGTCCTAGAACTACAGAGATATTCTCTTAGCATTCAAAAGGAGCACAGATGCCCTAAAACTGTCAACAATCAATAGCCTAGGAAATTACATTTGTGCCCCTACTTTCTAGTAAAATTGTAAAAGGCCCCATCAGCACTTTGCAGTACTACTCCGCTAGCCAGGCGATCCTATCGTAACTTGCCTTTGACAGAACAGTAGAGCATAATGCCCCAAAGCACGGGATAGATGGATTGCACAATCGTAGGCAACACGCAAATGGTAGGAGCCTTTTCGAGGGCAACAACGGAGCATCCTTGGTGTTGGGTAATTGCCCTATGCCCTTTTTTTGAGACCTATCCTCTTTGTGACTTTGCTCTAGTCGAATGAAGTCCTTGCTTGTTTCTGGATCTTTGCTCTTGATGGATCCAATCCAGTTTGTCTTTTTGTGACTTCACTCCATTAGGAAGAAGTCTTTGTTTCTCCTTTGGGTCATTGCTCTGAATGGATGGAATCTATTTTTCTTCCTTTGCGATTTTTCTTTGATCAGACGAAGTCCTTGCTTGTTTCTAGATCTCTGCACTAGGTGAACAAAATCCATTTTACTTCCTTTGTGACTTTGCTTTAGATGGAATCTAGTTTTCTCCTTTTGCAACTTCACTTAGGTCAAACGAAGTCTTTGTTTCTCCTTTGGATCTCCACTCCGAACAGATGGAAACCAGTTTGCCCTTTTGCATCTTCGCTTCAGTCCGATAGAGTCCATGCTTCTCCTTTGGTTCTCCACACTAGGCAGATGGAATCCATTTTGCTTCCTTTATGACATCACTTTGGTTGGACAAAGTCCTCACTTATTTTTGGATCTCCACTCCAGATGGATGGATGGAATCCGATTTACCCCTTTTGCGACTTCATTTTGGTTAGACAGAGTCATTATTTCTCCTTTGGATGTTTGCTCAAGATTGACGGAATCCATCTTGCTTCCTTTGAGACTTTGCTCTAGTCGGACGAAGTCCTTGCATATTTTTGGAGATCTACTCCAAACAGACGAAATCTAGTTTGCCCCTTTTGCAACTTCACTCTAGCTCGACAGAGTCCATGTTTCTTGTTTGAATCTTTGCTTCGATCGAACGAAGTTCTTGTTTCTCTTGGATCTTTGCTAAAAATGTATGGATTCCAGTTTGCCCTTTTGCGACGTCGTGCTAGTTAGATGAAGTCCTTATTGCTCCTTTGGATCACCATTATAGAGAAACGGAATGCAATTTTCCCTTTTACAACTTCACTCTAGTTGGATAGAGTGCTTGTTTCTTGTTTTGATCTCTGCTTTGGACGGATAGAATCCAGTTTGTCCTTTTGTGACTTTGCTTTGGTCGAACGGAGTCCTTGTTTCTCCTTTGGATCTTCACTTTGAGTGGATGGAATCCAATTTGCCCCTTTTTTTTGTGCTAGTATGTCGAACTACCTGAACGACATCTGTCATTTGTTTTTTCCCCAGTTGGTAGGCCTAATAGTCTTGTCTATTGCCCCTTTCCATTTTTCAGGCTTTTATCCCAAACTACCCAATCGACATCCATCATCTGTCTTTTTCTCAGTTGGCAGGCCCAATAGTCTTGTTTGTTGCCCCTTGTTTTCTCTTTGGGTTCATGCCCCATACTATCCATGTGACACCGTCATCTGTCTAGACGACATCCATCAAATGTCTTTGTTTCTCGGTAGGCATGTCCGATATCTTGTAGCACCTCTCTTTCCTTTGAGCTAGTTTCCCAAACTACCCAGACAACAACTATCATTGTCCTTGCTTTCTGCTTGGCAAGTCTGATAACTAGTCATGCCCCTTCCCTCTTATTCAATTGGTATCCCAAACTACGTGAATGACATTTGTCAATTGTCCCTATCTAGCTGGCAAGTCCAATATCTTGCATGCCCCTCTTTCTCTTTGGGCTGATAACCCCAACTATTCGGTTGATGAGTCAGACAACTTATTGTACCCCTTCCTTGTGCAAGCTTGATAACTTGTCATACCCCTCTCTTCGGGGATGACCAATCATCAATGCAACACCCAACATTTTCATCAACATCAACATCCAATATTTACATCAACAACTGACATCATCATGTCTTTCAGCATTGCATAATCATCTGCATCAACACCACATCTGCATTGCTTTACTATTGCATCAGTTTTATTACATCGGCATTGCACAGAACCGCACATATCCCAAGTAGATCTCAACACACCTACATGTTTTCCCACTTGCATTTGCATAGCAGGAGTGAAATACAACCTTTGATGCATCCGTCAAATAAGTGATTCATCGTCAATAATGATTTTTTGGTCTCCCATAGACACAAGTGGGTTGTCTTGTCAACTCTGTGCATCGATCTCAATTACCCTCGACCTCACTCAAGAAGGGGCATCTGTAGACACCCTAGTTTTGTAGGCACTTGCAAATCCTTCAAAAGGGCTCATTTAGGTCGTGGCTTGCTGAACTGCTCTCCCCAAAACCTATCAAACTTCCCAAGTCCACATAAACCCTAAGCCTTCACTATACTATAGTCCAGAACCCTTGCATAGCCCCAAAGTTCAAGGAGTAGACCCAAAATCTAGTAATCAGGCCCATCAATGGGTCAAGCGCTATTCCAAGGCATGACCTATAGGTGTACATTACCAGTGGTATCACTAAGCATGATGACTCCATGTGCATGTCCAATGCAGGTGTCTACAGCACAATGCTATTAAAGTGCCCTATTCGAACATAACCTCACCACCCTTCGCCAACCTTCGAACATGTGTGAGCAACCTCATTCATCGAGAGCCTAGTCCACTATCGTTTGCAACCTGGGACGTTGGCCATCGTCAACCCAATTCCAGAGGAGAGAGCTTGAGCGCACTTGTGACCATGCCAGCGACTGACTCATGAGTCAGGATTGAAAGCCAAACTTATGGACTGATAAGGTCACGATGAAAAGGCTAATCCAAGGATGGATGCTCAACTCAAAAACATCAAGTCAAACGATAAAAACAAATAAGGAAAAGGAGTCGCCACTTAGTCTATTCATTATGGGAGACAAGGAAAATTGTGCAAAGAAATGAACCAAAACAATGCAAGTTTTAAAAGTGATGCTCTGTGCCAGATGGATGTGACACATGGAACCTTGCATGCCAAACAAAGTATAAGGACTACTACTACACTTGGGGAAGGTATTAGGCACCCTCCACACACCTGATAAATCGGTCTTTCTCGGCTTAATCGCTCGCATGTGTGGCTATGTTGGCATTTGAAAGCCAATGTATGTATGCATTGAAGCATGGGATAATGCCATGGAAAAACATATATGAAAATATGAACAAGTAAAGAGGATAACTAAATAAAAGTAAGTGGTACTACTAAATTAGAAACCCACACATGAATCAGACAAAACAAAGGTAATAAGGAGTTGTGCTCAATCTAGTTGTGCACCAGATTTGGAAAAAACGCACAACCAAGCTGCGACACATGCACGTAGGTCTGATGTGCGAGCTAGAAATGTGCTTCAAATAGCAGACTTTTATCATCCTTCTAGAGCAATTAAGGCTATTAAAATACAATGCAATCATCTAGAAACCATGTTCAAAATTAGGTGAAGGAATGCAAACATAAAAATCGATTAAAATCAAGCAGTGCTTACCCCCTTCCCTCTGATTGTGCTGCTGTACTGCATGTCATTCTTTGGCCATGGATGGGGCTTGGAAGGCATGTTTGTCCTCTGTGGTGATTGAGGAACTGAAGGAAGGGTGAGAGGGATGCACGAGATGGAGGAAAACAAGATGAGAATGCAACACCTACTTCACTTGTCCTTATAGGTTGCGTCGACAATGTAAAAGAGCAAACCAAAGCAACACATGAACAGAGAGTATAATCCAATGCAATGGGAAACTACTAAGGAAGGAAACGAGATGAGTTGCAATCTTGAGATGGTCTAGGTTGGTGCTTTCTGTTGTGGTTCAGTCGTAGCTCTAGCATCGTCCTCTAGGACAGTTGTCGTTGGTTAAATTATGGACTGTGGTACGTCATTGAGGCTCTAGAATGGTCAGGGAATGCTCGTCCTCACTCATAGAGGTTTGGAGAGGGAAAGGGAGTCATTCTAAAGTGGAGGAAGTACTAGGAAGTTGTAGTGGTTGGGTGGTGGCATTGCGCTTTAGGTGATGATTGGTGGGTTAACGGTGGGGAATGCAAGCTAGTGGAGCTTCAGATGCTGCGAGGGAAAGAGCCAAGGATGGAGGAGGATGACCAAGAGATGATGAGGAAGGGTGGTGGAGAAAGGTAGCTTGTTTTATAAGGAGCTGTTGGTTTTACTAGCCATGGATCTGCAGTTGCTCTACATAGGAACGACTGGGATTTAATCTAGTTGGTTAGATAGGGATTCAAATTGGCAAGGAGGGTGTTATGGTCCACATGCAAAGTGGACCATGCCAAGATCCATGTGGGCCAATAGGAAGCTAGGATTTGATGTTCCTCTTGTGAAAGGATAACTTAATCCTTCTCTTGTCGCTACTAATTTAGGGCATCTGTTACTCAAACCTACTGTACCTACAAACGGTCCTCCCATGCGATTGGCCTAGTTAAGGCGCTACTACGTGGATCTTGGCCCATGCACTTAAGCATTTGAGCCACAAATAGGCTTGGGTTGGTGTTATTGGTTGAGGTTTTGGTTTTAGTAGTAAATGATAGGTTTAAATGGGATGTTGGATGGATAAGGAGATTGTTAGGTCCATCGATCAGAGTGCATTCTTCGAGAGGAGTTGATCAATAGGTGACTACAAAATCAAGGTGTCTATAGTTGCCTTTCTCTGAGAGAGGTTGAGGGAAGCGAGACTGATGCTCATGGTTGAGAAAGACACCTCGCTCAATTCGTAAGAAAGAAACATTGTTGCTGGCATTGAGCCACTTATTCCGTAGATGCACAAAAAATCATAGCTCGTTGTTAAGATGCAAATGCAGATGCTGAGTGTTGAGGCTAGTGTTGGTATTTGTGGAGCTCCACTAGGGATATGCAGTTCTTGCACGATGCTAGTGTAAATGCTGGGTATGCAATGTCGAATGTGGGAGGCAATGCCAACCATAGGTACCGATCTGACTATAGCATGTGATGCCAATGCTGATGTTATGAATGTTGATACTATTGAATATGTGATGTAGAAAAGGGATGCTGATGCCACATGCAGACAATGCAATACCAGATACTAAGTTGATGGTTAGTCACCCCGAAGAGGAGGCATGACAAGTTAGCAAGCTTGCACTAAGAGGGGGCATGATAAGTTGATGGACTTATCGACTAGATAATTGGGATTATCGACCCAAAGAAGGGGGTATGACAAGATATCGAACTTACCGATCGAACAAAGACATTTAATGGATGTCACCTAGATAGTATGGGATATCAGCCCAAAGGAAAAAAGGGAAAGTTATGGCAAATTGAGAAACTTACTAAACAAAGAAATGATAGATATCATCCAGGTAGTTTGGGGTACCAGCCCGAGGAGGAAAGGAAGGGGCACGACAAGACTTATTACTTGCCAACCAAAGAATGTGATAAGTTTTGTACTTACCGACCGAAGGGATAAAGAATGTGGTAAGTTTCGGACTTACCGATTGAGAGATGTGACAAGTTTTTGGCTTATCAACTAAGGGATATGGCTAGTTTCAGACTTACCAATCGAGAGATATGGTAAGTTTCAGACTTATCGATAGAGAGATAAGGAAAAATTAATAAGTTTTGGACTTGCCAACTGAAGAAAAGGAAAACGTGGTAAGTTTTTGACTTACCAACTGAAGAAAAGGAAAATGTGATAAGTTTTGGACTTACCGACCGAACAAAAGGAAAAAAGTGGTAAGTTTTGGACTTACCGATCGAAAAGAGAGAAAAAATGATAAATTTCAGATTTACTGACCAAAGAAAAGGAAAAAGGGGTAAGTTTCGGATTTACCAAGCGAAGGAAAGGAAAAAGTGGTAAGTTTTAGACGTACCGATCAAAGAAATAGAAAAGGTGGTAAGTTTCAAACTTACTGACTAAAATAAAGGAAAAAGTGGCAAGTTTCATACTTACTAACCCAAGAAAGGAAAAAATTGTAAGTTTTAGGCTTACAAATTGAGTGATATAGTAAGTTTCAGACTTATCGACCGAGGGATATGATTAATTTTGGACTTACCGACCAAGAGATATGGCAAGTTTCAAACTTACCAACTGAGCGATATTGCTAGTTCTAAACTTATCGATCAAGAGATATGGCTAGTTCTAGACTTACCAACCAAGTGATATGGTAAGTTTCAAACTTACCGATCGAGAGATATGACAAGTTTTAGACTTACCAACCGAGAGATATTGCAAGTTTTAGACTTACAGATTGAGGGATATGGCAAGTTTAGACTTACCAATCGAGAGATATAGCATGTTTCAGACTTACCGATTAAGAGATATGACAAGTTTCGGACTTATCGACCAAGAGATATAACAAGTTTCAAACTTACCGACTGAGAGATATGACATGTTTTGAACTTATCGACCACGACATATGGCATGTTTTGGACTTACAGACCGAGAGATATGGTAAGTTTCGGATTTACTAATAGAGAGAACAGAAAATATTGTAAGTTTCAGACTTACCAACCGAAGATAAAGAAAAAAGTGTTAAGTTTCAGACTTACCGATCGAAGAAAGAGAAAAAGTGATAAGTTTCAGACTTATCGGCCAAAGAAAGGAAAAAAAGTGGTAAGTTTTAGACTTACCAACAAAAGAAAGAAAATGACATGATATCGGACTTACCAGTCGACAATGAACAGGACAGGAGGTGGGAAAGGGACCTACCCAACTAGAAGGCTGGAGTTCCCAACCCGAGGGGATGCTGGTGAGCCAAACGTAGTGCTAATGTTTGATAAAGGACCAATGTCTTTGTGTTGCACTTATATGCTGGGTATGCTATGTTAGGCTTCATCTTCAGGGGTCTACTTGTAATTATGGCAAATTGAAGGACATATCTGCAATCTTCCCCGTTAGATGTTGTTGAACCTTTGCAAAGAGATAACCATGTAGGACCTATCAAAGAGAGATTCCGGTGATAGTCCCATGCATAATTGAAGGTGCATTGGAAGTTGAAGGAGCATTTTGTAGATTGTGGCAGCAGATTGGATATGAACGCTACTTGCATAAAGATAAGGGTATAACTGTAATTTTTCACCTATGCTGCCATCAACCGACTGTCTCAATGGTGCTTGTAATCTTGCTTAGTGTTGGGAGAACAACTCTGTATTGCGAAAGGATATATCAGAAGTCTGGAAAATTTATGTCCTGCAAACGTTAGGGGTATATGTGAAGTTTTGGAAAACTAATGGGGACTTTCTGCAATTTTACCAGGATCTACATCTTGGAGCCCTTCCGTTGACTCTTATGGGGCGCTTGTGGCCTGGCTAAGTGTCAAAAGACATTTTCGCATCTCAAAAAGGCTGGGCTGAGATTTTGTGGGAGAATAAAAGTTTGAGGACCTTTCTGCAAATCTACAAGATGTTGCATGCCATTGGATTTCTGTTGGTTCTTTTGATCGAGTGAGACACCTGGGAGGCTACTTTGTACCTTCAAGAGTTGTCATTTGAAGTTTTGTCTGCCGTGCAAGGCAATTCCAATTTTCTGATAATGCCAAGGATCAATATGCAATTTTGCAAAATTGACTGAGTATCTTGTAGTGCTATCTCCCTATGCCGACTTCGGCAATGTTTCTTGATGTGAGGAGCTTGTAGGGAGTTTTGCAAGTTGTAGGAACACTACATAAAATTTGTGGTTTCCTAGGGCTAATTCGTAGTTTTTCTAGAAAATTTACGCTTTGGTCCAAAGATAGTGAGATTACTGCCCCGGAATGCAGGAAATTATGTATAATTCCATGGGCCCCATCGGAATTTATAACTATTTTCACCAGGTGCTTGATGTGGCAGTTGACCTTGATTCATTTTTCAAAAAATCCATTCCATTTCCTTAGGTTGGGACATAAATCAGAACTCCTGCCATTTAAAACCCATAGCCCCCTCTCCAACGAAATCCTTCCTCCTCTCTTCCACGTCTATCCACCTTCTTCCTCTTTTTCCACCACTCGAATGGCGGCTAGGGCTCGGAACTCCAGCGTACATATGGTGAGGCTCAAGCATGCGTAAGCAAGAAGGGATGGTTCTCTCCGAGGGCATGACGCGTGTGCTCGGTGTCGAAGGAGGACTCAGCGACGGCACGGACGACTATAAACATGGTAGGTCTCAGTGGCCATCCCTCTTAATGGTTTTTCCTTTTCTTTTCCATTCATTTCTTCTCCTCTTTAGTTTTTGAGTCACTGTTCTCCCACTTCCCTTTCTCTATTTACTAACCTTGCTGGCCAAAGGGTGGTGTCGGTCGTGCACGTTCATCGGCAAAGGGCTATGGAAGGCAGGCCGTGCTAGGTAGGGTTGGAGTTGGGTAGGTCTAGGGGACAATGTTGGCCTAGACTTACTGATGGGCATTGCGGATGATGGATGATGGATGACTACCCTAGACGACTAGACCACAGGTCACTATGTCGTCGGGCTATCGTGGTGGTGTCTGGTTGGGCTACTAATTTTGTCCTTGTCATAGCCTTGAGTAAATCTGTGATGCCATATCTTAAACCTGCATGTAACTCTGATTTCTCGATTTACTAGAAAATCAAATTTGCGTTGAACTTGCCACAGTCATAGTATTCTAGCCTGTTTCTAATTTTTTGCACTTGTTTGGAATATAATCTGCCTTGTTAACTAGGTGCCATTATAAATGATTTCACAACAGCCAATTATGCCACTTTCTCCTGTTTAATATGCTAGTGCTGCTAATTTAATGCCATTTCTGACTTGTTACGCTTATCTACTCACAGTCTGATCCAAGGTTAGAGATCTCTCAGGCTTGTGGAGTTACTTCTGGCTCACGGACTCAGAGCCACAGTGCTAGTTCACATGCCTTGAGGGTGGCACCACCGTCGCAAGCATCAAAGGGGTCGGCCGATAGAGTGGATTCGATTGTGCCTGTGGAGGTACACACATGACTGAACTTTAAATTGTCTTCCCACCTATTAATGTGTTAAGGAACTTGACTTGCCATTTGGAAATTTACAGGAGTCTGACTACTTCAAGGGACATCTGTTCAGCAAGATGCATACTTGCAAGCAAGAGGATTTTGAGGTACGCCCTTCGTTGTGTTGATGATTCTGTGATTTGATTAATATAGAGTTACTTATCCCACTTAATTGTTGTTATCAGGTGGGCAACATCGGTAGTGGGATGCAGTGCCTTTGGGCACCATGCTTGCACAATTTCAATGCCTACCAGGATTTTTGAGGGACTTCTTACTTCATCAGACCCTGTATGGGAGTTTGCTATGGATCCCAGCTATTCACGGCACTACCAGTTTTTCTAGGCATTGGTGGAGCACTGGTGATTTGAGACACATGCTATCCACCTACCATTCGGAGAGATGGCCCTTCTTCTTGATCACTCAACGTTGCTAACTGGTTTGGGTTTTGATGGGGAGCCCATAATTGGAATGACCACTGAAGGTTCTTCTATGGTTTCACAACTGTTGGGTCGAGAGTCGCTCCCATTGACTCACTCTTCCTACTACTTCCGCTATGTTTGGCTGCAAGAGTGGAACAAGTTCTTGTTGGATCCAGCTCCAGGGTCGTGGGAGGTGGGTTTTGTTTTACGCCACTTTCTTCTGAAGTTACTAGGCCTGATCTTCTATGATACCTTTGGATACTATGTGCCCAACTAGTCGATGTATATTGCTGATGTGGACCTATTGGGTTGCTATAACTAGGGTGGCGCAAGCTATGCCTTCCTACTAAGTGGGCTGGATGATGTGGTTCAGAAGAACCAACACTCCAATGTTAGGTTGTACCTGCTCTTGATGGTGAGTGTTGTAATTGCTCTGTGTTTTCACGATTTTACTGCACTTTACTGGTCTGTGCTTTTCTATAGTACTAGTGGATGAAGCATGTCGAGTAGGGTCATAATTTTTTTTGCCTTCAATTGAAGTTACTACCTTTACCTCAACAATGGTGTGAGCTTGACCACTAGGCTGCCTCAGGCATTTACAATTATGAGGCATGCCGATATTTACTTGATCTGCTAAGTATTGAGGATGTAAGCTCGCTTCAGTTATTTTCTTTGTATTTATTGAGTATGCCTTGTAGATTCATCGTTTTAATGCTTGAGTTGTTATTTCTATTTTGCAAGTTGACTTGCGACCGTTCGAGCGGTATGAGAGGGTCGACTGGGCACTGCTGGATTCTGCTCGGCCATTGAGGAGAAAGTAGATGAAATTTTACCGTTGCTTGCCTATGCATGACTTGAGCTATGGTTTGCTAGTTTTTTCTCAAGCTTGCGTCAGTGAGGCGATCAAGGAAAACAATTTGATTTCTACAAATGTTCCTTGATTTTCCACACAGCCAACTCGCGGTTCTCAATAGTGGTACCTACATGCCGAAAGCAGATGCAGAGGGATAAGGAAAAAAAGGAGTAGCCACCTAGTCTACTATCGAGAGATGAGGAAAACTAGAGAAAAGCATGAAAAATGTACAACGCCATGTGAAGTACATGTAAATGTTGCTAAATGCAAGACTCATGCCTAAGGATGAGGACACAATAGTCATTGTAAGTTAGAGAAAATGTAAGGACTCCTATTACGTATGGGGAAGGAGTTAGACACCTTTATGTGTTCGACGAGTCGATCTTTCTGGCTTAATTGCTTGCATGTGCAGCCTATGCTAATTGCATACTTGCATATTGCGCAATGCTTAATGATTATTACCTAATGATGCATGAATGAAAGGAGAATGCAAGGAGAAACAAGGCGGAAAGGAAGGGAAGAAACTCAAGCAAATTGTCTGGATGTAGGGTTGTGTGCTCGTTGACCACACCTGTTGACCATGCCTTTGGGAATTGTCACTTGAATTTGCCAAAGAGATGCATCGATTCAAAATGCTATCCGTGACCATCGATATTTGCCTCCATCGAGGCTTGCCTAACGCTTGTAGAGCTCATCGATGGGCCATGGATCCTCCCTGGGCAAGATACACTACACCAAATTGTAAATGGGATGCACAGTGAGCTAGGGTAGATCGAGCAGAGTAAGCGTATATACGTAGATACTGGGGAGGTCTCCAATGATGAGGCCTTTGCTGGTGCCTATAGCTTAGCCTTTGGTCCTTCTTGTGCTCAAGTGGCCTCAACTGGGACTACCAAGTGATTGTGCTGTAGAGTCGACTGCCAAATCACTTGCACCTCATAGAGGGGAAACGTAGACATGGACAAGGAGCATAGCCCCAGTGATGATTAGGTAGCTAGAAATTTGTTGTCAAACTTTATCCTATTCTAAACAACTATGTAATGTTCTATTGATGGACAATGTATGGATACTGTGATATTATTCAAACAACACATTGTGATAATTTGCTTGGCTCAAAACTTGTGTGGAATGACTGTTACTTGGTTGTGTATGACTTGAGCTATTGTTTGCTAGTTCTTTCTCAAGCTTGCGTTAGTGAGGCGATCAAGGAAAACAATTTGATTTCTACAAAAGTTCCTGGATTTTCCACAACGCCAACTCATGGTACCTACACGTGGTTGTCTCCTACTATGTCAATGCCTCTAGCTCTTTGAATTACTAGTTGAATAAAAGGGCTCTAGACTCAACTATCTTGTTGACAAGCCATAACACCGTGCCTTGGAGTTTTCTCACGTTGTTGCTCCTTCTCCATGGTTTCTACTGAGGGTGACAATGCCAGTGACCACCAAGATCGAGTTTTCTACCACTACCTAAAATGGTGAACCACTACCCATTCTGTCCATGCCGTGCCTTCCTCCATGATTCCCTTATGTTCCTTTACTTAAACTCATGCTATCTTAATTTGCCATTCATGGATGTACCATTTTCCTTGTGGCTTTCTTTGGGTAGGAATACCCGATGTTTGTTATGCTTGTGCATTGCTTCGACATATTGCGATCTTTGATTGGGGGCTCACTACTGTGGATCGTGAGAAGCTCCGACTATGGGGCATCTCCACTAGATTCTTGAGCATCGGAGATGTCAAGGTGAGTTAATACCTACTATGTGTCACGACACGGTTCTAGAAGCCATCGCATCATGCTGTCTTCTTCGGCCAAGTTGAGCTGACACTGACTCTAGAGGAGGTTCGATGGATCTTCGGTCAGTCAAAGCTACTAGGACCTCCGATATTTATGCACTGAGTAGGATATGTATAAGTTCTGAGTTAGTTAACTGGAGTCCTCACTATTGACTATAGGCGATAGCTGATCTACACTGATGGTTTAGTTTCTACGCTCCGTCTGGACTATTTCGGTGAGATAATGCAGTGACGTGTTGAGCTAGGTGACAACCTGTGGCTCTACGGGTTTGTTACATGTTTTCTCAAGGAGCTGGTATTCAGTCATGGTCAAATGACTATTGTGATTGAACTTGCTAAGATTGCACTAGCGGTGGTGATCCACCAAATTGATCTAACACCTGTCATTTTGGCCAACACATACTAGGACCCAGATCGAGTTCTTCATCGATGTCACCATTTCTACCACTATGGGGCCCTAGTGTAGGTAGGATTGTGTCAATTTTGCTGACATTTGTGCAATTCTTCCTTGTTAACATGTTATATGATAGGTTTGACTGGCAACTCATATGGGAGTGGATGTTCTACACCATCAGGGGTTTGCATTTGATGCGTACTATAATAGTGGTCATGCCCGTATATCCCCAAAATCCAAGAGTTCTATCAAAGGCTAGAAAATCTCATTGAAGATTGGGTCACTTGGCACACCATTTTGTCTATTGCTGAGCCATTTGCGTATTCTTTAGCAACACCAACATACGGTTGATAGTGTTGTCTGGCTTCAATGGAGGGGTTGAGTATCATCTTCTTTGTGTTTTGTGCCAATTCGACTTCTATCAGGATGCCATCGAGTAGAGCCCCCTACTCAAGTTCTTTCGGTTATATCCTTTCAATTCTGTCAACATGACAATTGAGTTTGCCCACTGGTTACGTATTTATGTCCACTCTTCTGATATCGCTTTGGTGGAGGGTTCTAGCTATACTCTAAGATATAGGAACCAAATTCGAGAGACCTAGCCGATTAGTGAGATTGCACCAAGTGCACCTCTGTTCAGTGATGCCAAGAGTTTCAAAATACTTCAAACCAATTCAGACAATTGAAGACTTGGCACATGTGTTGAGAAGGAATGTACTATGCCCTTCATGGCTTGTAGGGTTTATGTTTTAGTACTTGAAAATGTAAACTTAAGACTTGATTCAAGCACCTTTATGATCCTTTGATATTTGTTTGCTCAGTCATGTGTATGTCTACTGCTTTATCATGCTCAATCCTCCTAGGAAGGAAGCAACTGAATTGATCTCATACATCTTCTCTGGCCTATTTGTGACCTTCAGATGTTAGGAGGGCTATGAAGTCATTCCATCCCTCTCCATGATAAGAGCTGCTTAAAAGGTCCTCATCTGTGACTCACTTGAATCTACTATCTCAAATTTATCAACATGCTCTGAAGTGACAGCTTTGCCCTCCACTGTGCTTGGTTTGTTCTGAGTGCTTGCACTAATGTTGGTTCTGTCCACCATGGTGAGGAAAAGATGTCAAACTTGTTATGAGTGCAAAATCAATGCTCTTGCCTACGTTGGTCAACTAATTTGCCTTCAATAGAGATGTTGTCTAAATGCAATCTAACCAAAAAGTAGCTGACATGGCCCTAGTAGAGGATTAACTGCAAGGTAAGGCTAACTAGAAAGCAGTTGACATGCCCCTGGTTGAAGACGAATGGTTGGTGAGTTCTAACCAGAAAGTAGCTAACATGCCCCCAATAGAAGATGCTAGAGGACTTTGCCAGAAGATAGTTGACATGCCCCTTGTCAAAGATATCCTTTTGCTAAGTTGTAATCATAAAGACAACTAACATACCCTTGGTTAACATAAGGCAAAGCCTCACAAAGCCATGATAGAATGTGAAATGGAAAGGATTTGGTTGGTGATGCATGGATGATATATGTCATATTGTATTGCCCTTAGTATTGGAAGACTTTTATTTCCTACTTGATAAGGAAAGAGAAAACCCCTCGACTCAAAGGACCCTATCTAAATGCCTAGATGGCAGGTGGCTCTCTAGGATGGGGTGACATGATCCAGTAATGATTCCATGGGTGGTGATGAGGTGTGGGCTCCACATCAAACTACCTAGGTCTCACAGCTACTCTTTTAGAATAGTCTATATTTTTTCCTCCCTAATAGGCATGTAGATTCACTTTACCCGTGATTTGGAGGTAATAAGGCTTGGCTCATTTTTGGAGAGCTACAATGAAGGGGTGGCTAATCTCTTTGGCAATGTGGGCATCCCAGATGCACTTCAACTCCATTCCAAGTTTTGAGGTAGGAATAGAGCTACTCTACGTGTCTCTCTCTTTAAGGCTCACTTCTGTCTACAACTTCTATCTTCTTATCTCTCTTTTTGTTGTGCCCTTGTGCATGTTTCACTTTTTCTAGCTCACACTCTCGCTCTCATCCTAACATTTTGTCTCCCTCTGTAGATGTTTGGCCCTGGGGCTATTTGGACGCTTTGCCTAGCTCTCAGTGGGTAGTGGCTCCCTCTCTCACTAGGTTATCCGAATAATGTCTTTTGGGTAGGTGATAATCCCTTCCAAAGTAGGCTAGCATTTCTGATTTTTGTCATCGAGTGATGGCTATGCTGATGATGTAGATGCTATTGGTGTATTACGCATGCATATAGAAACAAAAGAAAGCAAAGGATGCATGGATGCAAGAGTAAGTGCTAAACAATGCGTGTGTGTAGAGACAAAATGTGCAAGATGCATGGATGCAGTAACAAGAGGCAAATAAACAAAAGATGTAGCAAGAAAGTAGGCTTTGTAGAGCAAGGATAAGGCCTTCAACCACTAGTAGTACTTCTTCAGGTAACATGCATTGACTACTTTTGATTGTTCCACTTGGTCCATAGCTTCAAGGATCACTATGTGTAATACCCGTAAAATTCATTTTGTAATTATTTACATTTATGAATTTTATTCCTGGACGGGTGTTACTGTTCCAAGGCCTGTTGTGTGGTTTTGTGCTTTTGAGCTTTTGGGCTTGGGCCTCGTGGGCTAGCTTCTATGGGGTGTCCCTGTGCGTGGCTGGCACTGTGCATTGTGGCACAGTGCTTGTGGGCCCAGGTGTGGGTCCGCATGGGGCCTGCGTTTGTGGGCTGTTGGTTGTGGCCGGTGGTTGGTGCGAGGAGTCATTGGCTCGTGCCTTAGAGCAAGCCGATGGGCTGTGGGCCGTGAGGCTGGTGGGTGGCTGAGGATTGGCTATTGAGCGCGTGTCGATGGTTGGTGGGCAGGTGCACGACGACCTCCTCCCTTACGTATTTAACACGTGCTTGAGGCGAGCCTTCTTGGACGCATCGGAGCCTCAACTTCCTCCCTTCCTTTCCTTTTCCTCCTTTTCCCCTCCACTCCTTCTCCATTTTCTCCTTCTTCCTATTCACTCCTCCTTCCGTCTGCGAGTGGGGGCGGGTGATCAGAGAGAGGGCCTGTGAGTGGGAGATGGCTTGTGGCGGCTCGTGGCAGTGCGGGAAGCTCCGAAGCGACGTTGCAGAGGTCGTGGGATGTCGGGAGACGTGCAGGGCTGTCGAAGTTCGCGGGTGTTCGTTGGAGTCTGCCGGGGTACGTTGAAGCTCATTTTCAAGTACGTATCCCCAATTTAATGTGTAGAAATCATGTAAAATGGTAGCATGCCTAGAATGCATGTAATCTAGGCTAAATTTAATGTTTTAGAATTTATTGTGGTATTTATGGGTATCTATGGTGGTTGGTGTGATTTGGGTCATTTTGACCCATTTGCCTTTGCAATTTTGTATCTTGATGCATGATGAATGGATTTTAGTTTTGTTTGTTGGGTTTTGGAGTAGATTCAAGGGTCTATCACATATGTTTTATTCGTGTTTTTGGGTGGTTGTTTAAGGGGTCCGATCGGAGCTCACACCCTAGGTGATTTCCGGGTGTCTTGTTATCGGTCGCCTGAATTCTGACAGAAAACTAGGGGCACGAGACGATTGTGAGGGCCACATGCACGGGTTTGGTAGCGGTTCTGGCCACTGGTCCAGGTTCTGTTGGCGTTCAGACGAAAGTGCCAGGGACGCGGGCCAGACACGCGCTCCACCTACGCAGGTCTGCCAAGCATGTTCTTATGTTTTTCCTGGATTTTTGGGAAATATGTAGTTTAATGCAGTGGTTTTCCGGATTGATTTCTATTATCCTTGTTAGATGGGATTGTGGACTGTCAGTGATGGACCCTCAGGACACTTGATGTGTCGTCTTACCGAGGTTTTGGAAGAATTTTCAAAGATATGAAAATATTTTTGGAAAATGGTGTGACCGTGCAACCCAGCTCTCTCGAGGAGGGGGAAGGAAGAGAGACCACAGCTATGCCGAGACGGCGAGGCCGCGAGACGAGACAAAAGAGAAAGAGAAATGGAGTCGCCACCTGGTCTTTTAATGGAAAGACGAGGAAAACCACAAACGATTCACTAAAAGTGAATGAATGAGATGCAAACGTGAAGGCCGGATGCCTACTAACCAGAGAATGGGTAAGGATTCCTATTACGCACGGGGAAGGTGTTAGGCACCCCCGTACGCC
>JAMKQA010003205.1:0-26851 GCA_024699735.1 Posidonia australis
CTCACAGCGACAGCAGGAGTATCATACCTCCCCGTCATGTCACAAGACACCTCAACCCGCGGACCACAACCTTAGCCTCGAGACGACAGTCAAGGAGTCTCATACCTCCAGGACCCGACGCCCCTCAGCCTCAGGTATCTCGGTCCTACGACCTCAACAGGGGGCATCGCGCCCGACCACCCAAGAATGTCGTCACATTTCCTGGTCCCGACGACACGATCCCAAGCTGTCTCGGTCCACAAACAGAAAATCAGGAAAATCATTTTCCAAACCAAGCCAAACATTCCTTTGAAAACCATTTTCCAAACCATTTCATATTCTTTAAAAACTCTTCCAAAACCTCGACAAAACGACGCATCAGGTGTCCCAAGGGACCACCACTGATGGCCCACAATCCCCTCTCACAGGGACAAAACACGACATCCAGAAAGTCATCGAAAACACATTGCAAAACTCACTTAGGTCCAGAATCGACATGCCGAAATCAGATTCGGTATGCCGATTCTAAATCGGTATGCCGAATTAGGGTCAACGGTCAACACTCAAGTCATATTCGGTATACCGTCTAAAAACGGAAAATCGAATTCCGACCAGAGGACCTAAATTGACAGAAAAACGGTATGTCGAACAGAATCGGTATGCCGAAATCTCCTGGTTCGGTATGTCGAATTCTGCGAAACCAGAAAACGGTCCAAACCCTATCGTCTGAAATCGTCCCAACTGGGACCTTCGATCGGACCTCCTAAACAAGCACTAAAAATCTTACATAAAACACATGGTGTAGATCCTCGAGTCTACTCTAAAACCCAACCAACAAAACTAAAATCCATTCACCAAGCATCAAGATACAAAATCATAAAGGCAGAAAGGTCAAAACGACTAAAAACGCAACCACTGACATAAATGCCCATAAATGCTTCATAAATCCTCAATAAATCACAATAAATCCTAGGAAATGAAATTTACCTAGATTTCATACAATCCTAGCATTTTTTACCAATTCCATGCTCTCTATTGAAAGGAGTGGAGATGCGTACCTGAGAAATGCTTCCGGCGATCCTCGACCGACTCCGGCGAACTCCGGCGCAACCACAGCCACGAGGCACTCCACACGAGCTCCGCGCACCACCACAAGCAACCACAACCCTCTGCTTCACTCCCTCGACCTCTTCCTTTCTCTCTGTCGGCGTGCGCTCAAAAGGGATGTAGGGGAAACAGAGGGGGTGGGGAGACGAGTGGAAAGGAAGAAGGGGAAGGAGAAGGAGAAATGAGGAGGAAAGGAAAGGAAGTGGAGGAGGAGGAGTAGCGTCGTTGAAGAGGAAGGAAAAGGAAGAAGAAGGAAGGAGGAGAAAGCAACGAGTGGCGAGGAGAGGCGCAGTACGGTGCAGCTTATAAAGCCTACGCCTGGAGTAGCTGAAAACGTGCCCACCTACGCGTCTCAACCACCAGCACACCGCACAGCAACCAACCGCCAGCCACCACCAACGAGGCCAACTGTCAGTCTCAACTACCAGCCTACACCCAAGCGGGCCCCACAAGCACAGTGCCACAATGCACAGTGCCAAACCAAGCACAAGGACACGCAAATAGAAGCTAGCCACGAGACCCAAGTCCAAAAGCACAAAACCACACAATAGGCCTCGAAACAGTAACACCTGTCCAGAAAATAAAATTCACAAAATGTAAATAATTACAAAATGAATTTTACGGGTGTTACAATAATATTGATACAATTACCTCTCAAATATTAATTTTGATTTGAAGCACATGCAATTTTTTAATTATTTCTGAAGGTAGCGTTCCTCTGTGGGATGCTATCCTTGGGAGGCATAAAGAAGTAATGAAGCTACTGGCTAATAATGGTGCAAAACTGTGTATGGGTGATGTTGGTCAGTATGCATGCACAGCAACAGAGGATGACAGCTTTGAATTGCTGGAAGACAGTCAATTTTGGTGGAGATGTAACGCTACCAGGGAGCGGTGGCTCCACGGCATTACATCATGCCGTCTGCGATGGGAATTTTCCTATAGTCAGTTTCTTACTGGACCATGGTGCCAATCCAGATGAACCAGACGTCAATGGTTGGACTCCTAGGAATTATGCCGACCAACAAGGACATGAGGATATAAAAGTGCTCTTTCAATCCAAGAAAGAACGCAACACCTCCCCAACTAGCATTGCAATATAGCTACCAACATTCCGGTACTTGGGCAGAGGTTACTTTTGGTTGCTCTTCCAGTAAAGTCCTAACAGAAGGAGGTGCAGAGGTTACATTTGGATGCGACCATTGAAAGAATAAGTTGCTTTTTGAGTTTTTATTAATTTTTGTTGAGATGCTGCATTTAACTCCCCGAGGAAGCATGTCAAGGGTTGCTTCTTGAGAAAGGTGAATGTGAAGAATCCAATAATCTAACTCATTGCTGGCTGAGGACCAGCAAGGAGACTTTTCGTTGTGGTAGAGAATGACTGACTAATCTAACTTGCCATGTAGTCACAGAATGAAACACAATTCCAATGTCTACAGTAGCTAAATGCCTATATATGGTGCAGAATCCAATAATAAGTCAACACCTTACAATGACTATTATTGTAGTACTCTTCTTGGATCAGATTTGAATACCCCTGTTGTTTGCTTCCATTTGCTTCAATTGTCTTTTTCTAACTCAATATAGGTTAATCCTAACCATGACCTATCAATTACCTTACCTCTAATGCACCCTCTCAATTTAGGTTACCCTCTTAGAGAAACCGGTCCTTCCTTATATGTGGTCCTTTTCTTCCTCTATGTCTCTTCTTTGAAAGTATGTGGTCCCTTTCTTCCTTCATCGAGAACATCTGTAGTCTCCACGGCTGCATGTGGCACCTTTGTTGAGGGGTGCAACCTTTGCCAAAATCATTGTACCTAACAGTTCGCATGTATTTCTCAATGGGAATTGTTTTACCCAAGGGTTTGACCCATCGGTACATGTGCGACCCCTAGGAAACATCCCAATATTTCTATTCAAGTATTAAATGAAGGTTTCAATTGTCGGTATTTGTTTCTGTAAAATTTACAAGTTAGCATTCTTACTTTAGATAATATATAGTACAAACAATTGTGGGTAAATTACATGTTAAACCTTATTTTTAAGAAAATTTACAAATTACGCTAACAAAATACATGTAAAAGAACTCCAGTTTGTACTGATTTATCATTCAACATTTAAAAAAAATCAACAATAATAACATAATAATTGTGTTTGAGTTGTGCGTGTTATTAATAAAAATCTCAATTATCCTTCAATGAATTAACTTGGTCCAATATTAGCTACAAAAATCAATGAATTGTTTTGATCTTCTACTCATCCTCGTGTTCCAACAATTGCTTCTATTTCTCCATAGTGGCTGCCATATATAAAAATTACATTACTTAAATAAAATAGGATTGACACATCGTGTATAAAAATTATCCTTTAATGAATTAACTAGTTTTGTAATACTTTAGTATGAAAGTTTGGTTTCTGTAGTACAAATTGTGTATGTGAGGAAGAATATGACTTTACTATAAGCTCCCTGAAGACACAAATCTCGGCATGCATCTTCTGTACAAGCGTGAAAAAGTTGGATCCACCAAATTTAAGGAAGCTTTCCAAAAGTTTGAGATGAATTTGGGGGAACCAAGAAAACAAATCAATAATAAAGTAGTTAATCAAACATTTTATGAAAATCTTGTTATATTTCTTATGAATAGTAAAAATTTGACTTGTCAAACATAATAATTTGTTGAGATCTGCTGAGGCATCTTTAGCTCTTCACTGAAAAATTATTTATTGCTGAAGTCTGATATAGTCAATTGCGGACTCATAACATTCCTTAGTTAGCAATGTTTATTATAAACTTTGTTCAATTTCTATCACTTCTGACATAGCAGATGAGCACAGTGATTAAGGGATCTTATGGGTTTATTCCATGCTATTTTTTACCTACACTCCATTTATTGATGACCTCCAGTTTTATTAGTTAAAGTACTCTCCCTAAATGTCACAGGTTATTCTCCCTCGAAAACTCCTGGGAATAGGATGCTATGGACAACTGAATTGTATCCAACTTTCAAAATAATGGATCTTCTCCAATTCTCCCTATCTCCTTTTTAAGACCATAAACATAATGGTTCCTCTTATTATGGGAATCTAAAGCAAGATGATAGAATTAAAAAAAAAACAGAATCAATGATAACAGTTTTCAACAATAGAATAACAGTAATTGATTGACACAATATTGTCGAAAATTACACAAAAAACAGAATCAATGATGTGCAAATATTTAAAGTAAATTTTCAAGCAATATCTTATAATGATTAACAAAAAAGTTAAAAGCAATGATGTAAACATATCGAGCTCTTCTCAAGTACTGCCGCCTCAAGAACCTTTAGCTGTTCCTTCATAGTTTGATTCTCATCAAGCACTGTATCCAATTTGCTTTGAAGAATCTCATCTAGCTTTATTCTCTGGAGTCTTTTTCCACATAGCTCTCGAACATTCAAGTCTCTGAAATTTCGCATAACCTCCATGATGACCTTTGTGAACATCGTCTAATATGTGAGGCAATGCCAAAGGGTCTGAACTGCTACTAACCTCTCACTTTTCAACTTCCTCTACAGTCATGTTCTATATAATAATCAAATACAAATGAATTTAAAACGACGTGTGCTTAAAACATATAACTACTTGGTTATCATCAAATTAAAAAAAAGAAGCTTACACACAATTTTGTCGTGTTATCATCAATGTATTCTCCTTTCTTGGTTTGGTGTACAATTTGAAAGGCCTTTAATGTCATATGATTCATCTCCCAGTTCTTTTTCTGTCTTCAAAGGAAAAAATCGGTTAGTGCTTAATTCTGTTATTCAATGAACACCAATCTGCCATTTTAAAAATTGTCTGAAAATTAAAGGTTAAATGAAAGAAAACATCAAAAGACAAAGTGTTGAAAGGAAATCATCATCTGAACTGTTATATGCATAATTTACAGGCATGCACATTATGGACTATTCTATTTAAATCAAAAATTGCTTACCGATCTATTTAAGTTTTGAAGTATGTCTGTGTAGAAGAATAGCTTACCAAGCTATGCTTCCTATGTGCAAATGGTTCTGACCCGCTGGCACGTGTAGCTCTATTTCCACCACGATTCATTGAATTTTTTTTTCTGATTGGGCCTACATTTACCAAAAAAGAAATTAGTGTAAATCAGTGTCTAAGATAAATCAGCAGTAAACACAATCAATTTTGAGCCTATAATGTGTACACATGCACAAGAATTACCTTTTTCATAGGCTTATTCCAATGAAGGAAGTAATTTGTCGCAATCATCTTGTGTAATTCTCATATACTTGTCAGAGATTATTTTACTTTCTTCTTCAGTTTTTGCAGCCTTATAGAGTTTTTTCAATTCATAACAAAAATCAGTTTTTTCTTAATGGTCAGCTTGCAAAAATGAACAACTAAAGCCCAATCCACGAGTTTGTCCTCATCAACAAAGTAGAATTGTTTCTGTAAATGTCAAAAAGGAATTACATGAATTAAAGCCTAATTTGAACTAAATTTGTTCTGCAATATAAGGAATATATAATGGAATGAAGCCCTCCAATTATTAAGATATCATTATATACTAATAAAAAAAAACATTTCATGGATTGCTCCTTCCACTCATGCTAGATAGGAAAGTAATTAGGTGTCCTTGCATGGCTACCAAGAATTGTCGTGAGGTTTAAATTGTTGACAGGTTAACCTCATACCATTATACATTTCCAATTTTGGTCCTTCTCAAGACAAAGATATTTCCCACAGTGGGACTACTTACATTTTTCTTTATGATATTTGTAATAACTGCCATTTTTTAATTTTTCTGCAGATTCTGAAGGTAGCATTCCTCTGTGGGATGCTATCCTTGGGAGGCATAAAGAAGTAATGAAGCTCCTGGCTGATAATGGTGCAAAACTGTGTATGGGTGATGTTGGTCAGTACACATGCAGAGCAACAGAGGATGACAGCTTTGAATTGCTGGAAGACATAGTCAATTTTGGTGGAGATGTAACTTTACCAGGGAGCAGTGGCTCCACGGCATTGCATCGTGCCGTCTGCGATGGGAATTTACCTATAGTCAGTTTCTTACTGGACCATGGTGCCAATCCAGATAAACCAGACGCCAATGGTTGGACTCCAAGGAATTATGCCGACCAACAAGGACATGAGGAGATAAAAGTGCTCTTTCAATCCAAGAAAGAATGCAACACCTCCCCATCTAGCATTGCAGTACAACTACCAACATTACCCCCTCGGGAATTTGCTACACCACCACTGGCAGATGAGTCTTCTGGAAGAAATCAGCTGAGACGAAAGTCGATCAATTTCCAAAACTCACTATTCGGGATCATGTCAGCTGCAGGCGTTGATGGTGACGACCAGACTCAGACTCCTGGCCCTGTTACTGCTATGCTTCCTTTCTCGAGAGTGAATAGTAGTGATTATGGCCTCAAGACTGTCAGAGTGACCATCAGTTGTCCTGAGAAGTCAGATGTTGCAAAAAAACTTGTTCTTTTGCCATCATCCCTTGGAGAATTGCTCAACATTGGTGCTCAAAAATTTGGTTGCTCTTCCAGTAAAGTCCTAACAGAAGGAGGTGCAGAGGTTGATGACATAGAAGTGATCAGAGATGGAGATCATCTTCTTCTTGTTAGTGATAATGGTTTTGTTGAAGGAGTTGGTTCCCAAATGGTGGGAGACTAAGGTTACATTTGGATGTGACCATCGAAAGAATAAGTTGACTTTTGAGTTTTTATTAATTTTTGTTGATCATCTTTTTCTTGGTCATCTTTTATAACATTGTAAGCACTCATTGTATTTATTTAATTGAACACATAATTGGACCTCTTTCACGGTTGATGCTAAACTAGAAGGAGAATATGAAATTTATATAGTAATGGATGAAGTTATAGACAATTTGTGGAAGAGTGTAGAACGTGTTATACATAAAAGTCTAGAGAACAAAGATGGTTCTTTAGGAAAACAAGTAAAGAAATAAAAATGCAAAAAATATCAAGTCAAACTTGTGCCTTTTACAAAGCATACAACTAGTGTACATCCATGAGTAACGTTACACAATGAAAGTTAAGATAAAGTCAATTGCTAATTCATCCATTTTCATTCTCTTAGGTTGTGTTTGGTAATAATTACAAACAAATTGATTATAATGAAAAGTTAATTTTTTTTAAGTTAATTCTGTTAAAAGCTTATTCTTGTTCTTTACAATCTTGTTTGGATGAACAAACATAAAAAACGATTATTTTTTATTAAAATATTCAAATTATCCTTTATTACACAAAGCTAAAACCCTTGTCATCTGACTCTTCCTCTTCCTCCTCCTCCTCTCCCTCCCTACTTGTGTCTATTCTGACGATCCATCAGCATCGCCATGGTCGATGCAACAATGTGTCAAGCTTCCTTTCTTTCGTCTTCTTCTCTCTTCCTTCTACGAATCCTTCCACCCCAAGGAAGTTGCCCTCCATGAGATCCACAAGTACCAGAAGAGTACGGAGCTTCTGGTCCAAAAGTTTCCATTCCAAAGGCTCGTCCGGGAAATCACCTAGGACTTCAAGACGGACCTTCAATTCTAGAGCTTGGTCATGATGATGCTGAAGGAGGCGACAGAGGCATACCCCAAAAGAAGAGGAAGAAGGAGAGCGACAATGTGGATTTGAGGAAGGAGAGTTGTAGAGCTTGTGGGATTTTTTGGTTTTTATATGTAATTTTTTTGTTTTTAATGAAGATAATGTGGAAAATAATGGGAAAAAGATCTTAATTTTTTTCAAAAAGTTGTTTCTCGTAGTTTTTCATTTTTATCGTTTTTAGTGAATTTTACATATAAGAAATAAACTGACGTTTTTAAATAAGTTGGTCATTTTTTATGGATTTGGTTTAATTTTTTATCTATAAGTGATTATTTCTAATAAATTATAGAAAATAATCATTATCAAACACTATCTTATAATGAGGAAGAGCCAGAGTAGAGGTTGTACCACAAATTTGGTCGCTTACTTTACAATCAAGGTAATATTTAGTAAGTAAGGTACTAGTTTTTAACCATGTAAAATGCTTTTTTTATTTATTATAGAGGGTAGTATAGCGCATTTATTTAGAAAAATTAATCTAGTACTGTCATGTAACCAGAACAACGTAGAAGGGAAACAAACGGTTTGCTCCTGTTAAGGGGCAACGGATTACAAACCAAGAAGTTTAAAAACCTAAGAGAAGAACATGAGCCCATTGCAAGCAGAAGCAAATAGCTCCAGCCAAGATGGACCCAAATGAAACTGTCAAAGTAATGTCAACAGCCGACACGCAGGTTGCCGCCACATCAAAACAACAGCAAGAGTTGTTGGAACTTGGAAGAATGAAAGCAATCAAGACCAATTTAATCAGAAGCAAGCATGTACCAAAATATGCTCCTCATGTCCACAAACAGGAAGAGATGGAAAGATAAAAAAACAATGAAGTATTACGTTATTGTAAAGATCTAAGCTTGTTTAACGGAAAAGTAAATAAAGAATTAAAAGTAATTAACTAATAAAAACTATATCAAGCAATCATAGGCAAATACTTCAAGCATTGAGTTACTCAATGGAGTTGAAGCATAAACTACTAGTATGTAAAGAGGACAATGAGAGAAATTGATATGTAATAAAAAACTTATAGTAGTTCGATCTTTTTTACTTAAAGTCTGTTTGATAAAACTTAAGTTTCTAAATTCAAGTGTAGAAACTAACTTCTAATTAAAAGTTGTCATGCTTCAACTTTTAGAAATGTAAAGGAATCACTATTCTAAAAGTTATATGCTTCTAAGGTAGTATTTCGTAAAACTATTGGATCATTGTAGCTTCTGGGAAAAAGTTATATGCTTAAAAGCTATTCAAAAGCCTTATCAAGTGGACTTTTAATCAACTCATCCAGAATTCCTCGAGTATTTTCTGTATTGATATTGATTCCATGTCAAGATTTTGCCTTTACACTTCTTGACGAAACCTTCACTATGCTCCACCAAAACCGTAATTTTGCTCCTCACAATTTGAAAAGCTTATAGCTTGAATGAGAGGAACGATTATGTTGAAAGCACACTACGAATTTCTTGAACACTTAATAAGCAAGTAGAAATAGGAATGGAACAATGATTTATGGTTACTAGGCTTAAAAGTGAGAATAGAAAATTCTTAGAATTTTTTCTCAAAAGATGGTACTTGAAGTATTAGAGTATATGAGCTTTGTTTTGTACCAAAGGGATGAAATGAAAGTACATAGGCCACATAAGGAGGCAAATGGTGAGTCTAATAACCATATTGAAGTCTAACGACTAGTCATTCGGTAGACCAAAATAAGTTTGGTAGATCAATGACTTATAATTATTCACAACTATTATACAATTTTGAAAATCGAAATAAATTCAGTATGTCAAATTAGTTCTTGGTTGTGAACTCCTATAAGTTTAGATTTTAGTATATCGAAATCACTTTAGTACGTTGAAATGTACCATGTAACCTAATACTTAATGTTTTCAGTAAACTTAAATCTTAGATTTGACTATTTTACTAAAATTTTAAAGTATTTAAGAGATTATTACAAATTCTTAAATACATGAAAATTACATTTACATGAAGCTTGATTACATAATGAACTTGATCTTCTATCTTCGATTGGTTTCAACTTAAGTTCAACTTAAATCTGCAAGATAGTTTCATAAACATCATAGTCCTTTGCTTTTGATATTGTCCTTTTGTACTGAGATCTCCTTATAATACGAGATTATAAATAATTCTTACAAAACATATTATTATCACCAAAATTAGAAATATTGATACAGATGGTCCACAATTATTTGTACTCATCTATTCTATCTTTTGAGAAAATGCTTCCATTGAAGCACACGGTGTTGCAGGAAAACAATTTCTTCTTGGAGCTTGGTCGAGAGGATGGAGGAAGCAACAGGCATGCAACACTACTAGCTGGTTACTTCAACCTTGCCTTGGGCACGTAAGATTTGTCCAATTTTTCCTGTTGGCCTCGGAACGGAACAAGTAGTAGATCAAGACAAGTCAAATATTCTTTACTAGTGCCACCACGCATATTCTACAATAACAGTTGGTCCCAACTCCGACATAAATATGTATTTGAAATCCCATTTATACAAGCTGAACTCCAGTTGTTTGGGCCCTGTGCGGCTCGACTTGCCAATGCTTTTAGGGGCTTAGGCCGGAACCTCGGGTAGGCCGAGACCTGATTGAGCCTGATCAGACTGGACCTGGGCCTAGCCTGGCCTTGTTATATTCTAATTTTTCTTGTTAGTCATCGGTCGTTCGTGTATTGTATCACAAGATTAAAATTTTGACAGACGAACTTCTAACTATACGTTAAATTTTAGTTAGAATGTACTCTCCATATCTATCTATCCATCTATTTACGTTAAAAGCCATTCCAAACCCATCCAAAATACTGCTTGAGCAAAATCTTTATCAGAAACAGCTGTTCCAAGTGCTGCACTTGTATTGTTTTGATGCACTGTATACATCTTGGAGAGGCCATGGTTTTGATCAGAAGAGAATCCGAGAATGATGGGCCGAAAAATGCTTCAAGGGAACACATGCTGTTAGGACCTCGTAAGTCGTGTTCACATATGACACAATAATCCGATGTTGGATACAGCTACGTACCTTCAATTTTTTTTTTGTTAACGATTGAGATAGATATTATTTCTTCGGCTTCAATGCCAGATAAGAAATACAAAGTTCAGAATATTACAGACCATTAGGCTATACAGTCTCCAAAAATCCATATTGTACCATATAAGACACCATAACGTTCAGAATATTTATCAAAAATGAGATGAAGAAGTATTGTATCAAAAAATGTATTTTTCTATATGAGCCAACTTCCTTCATTCCTTCATTCCTTCATTCATATCATCCTGAGCTGTCTCTCCTGTTGGTGCATGGGAGGAAGGAATAGAAGGTGGTGCAGCAAGAGGCTCCTCAGACTGTGGTGTTATTGTAATTACAAACTGTATCATTTCTTCTATCTCGAAACCTGGTACACGATTTTCCACCCAAAATTGCATCAAACATATAATATCAGTAATAATCCCAAAAGCTGACTTAGTAATATTGCGAAAGATCCTATAATTTCTCTCTCTCCAAATCAACAAGAGAATGATCTGGAGTAACAAAGTCCACCCAGTAAAAGGCATTGTAGAATCAAAACCTGCACCCAAGCGACGAATCCGAGATGGAATCGTCGGAACAGAAACAATGTTCGCGAAGATCTGCTAGATATAGATCTGTTAGTAGGCGTGGTCCGGTCGGACAGAGGAAAGAAGGAGGGAGAGGCAGATCTGCAAGAGACGGATCTGAGAGGTAGAAGGGCTCGCAGATCTACGAGAGGAAGATATGAGAGGATGCATAAGCAAATTTTGAGACGTTGTTCCCACAATAATGGCATTCCTACAATATCATATGAGTATAATGGCCCATACTGCAAGCACTAAGTCGGAACCAAGCTGCAGGGAGGGCGTCGATGGCCCAGAATGACTGCACGGTCGCTATAGGGTGCGAGCTCACCCGCGAGCTCACCATCCCAAGAGGCAAAAACAAGGAAATGGGGGACGAGAGAGGTACCATTTTGCCGCCATTCCTGCCCCTACGCACTGGTGAAGCACCCCTCGCCGGAGCCAGACGTCGGAGCCTGCATCAGGACTAGCTAAGCCGAGTACCCACCGCTCGAAGCCCTAGCCGCCGCTCAAGCTCCCGCCGCTCCCGCTGAGGCAGATCTGCGAGAGGCAGATCTGCTCCTGCCGCTCCCCCCAGGAGAAGCTACCTTCCCGCCGCTCCGCCGCTCCCCCTAGATCTGCTCCCGCCGCTCTCCCCTGGAGAAGCTCTGCTCCCGCCGCTCCCCCTAGATCTGCTCCCGCCGCTCCCCCCTGGAGAAGCTCAGCTCCCGCCGCTCCCCCCTAAGCCTGTAACAGGTCAAGCAAAGCCGAGTACCCACCGCTCCAAGCCCTAGCCGCTACTCGTGCAACAGCCCTAGCCGCTGCTCAAGCTCCCGCCGCTCGTGCGAGAGGCAGATCTGCTCCCGCCGCTCAAGCTCCCGCCGTGTACCCACCGCTCCAAGCCCTAGCCGTCGCTCCCGTTGTCATTGTAGTTGTCCCTATCTAAGGTCCTACGTACCTTCGATTGCACCGATAATTTCAGTCAATTCTCAACGTGTCCTGGTCCTCATATTCTCTACCTAATTAACCTTCCACTCCAGCTTTGCTGGTGGGATTAGGAAATTTGGATAGTGAGGTGAACACAAGAATATTTGCACTGCCATGATGTGTAGCATGGTAACAGTGGAACATGTTACTCAACGATTGTTGAGAATCTCATTTGATATTTTTCTAATCTTGGTTTACATGTGTCGTTTGCTTATTTCTTTTGTTGTAAGAATATAGCACTAGAAGTAGTGACTAGATAAGACTATCATATTTTGTTAAATAAACTTCAATCTTCTCTCTAATTATTATTTTCTTCTCAATAAATAACAAAAAAAAAGTTACATTTTCATGTTTAAACACATAAAAAAGGAAGAATTGATCAAGTACATGATAATAGAAACCAAATTATTCTTAGGCCCCACTAGTTTTTTTTTAAAATAAGTAGAATTTCAAATATTTGTTGAACTATATATGAATGTAATTTGCTTTCCTTTTCAAAAATAATTTGCCTTACTATTTCTTGTCACTTACATCTGAAAACATGACTTTTTTTTTAAATTCTAAATCGATCTTACTTCAAATTTGAAGTTTGAAATTAGGAGTCTTAATTGTAATCGAGAAAGTAACTATTTAAGTCAGGTATGGCTGTAAATCAAGAATATCCACATAAAAATCCATGAATACAGTATTAAAGAAAAAAAGAACAATTCTAGACATTCATAGATAGGTCCATTATACTTCCAGGTTTTATCATGGAAAGCTTTCTAAAAAAACAAGACCACAACAGCAATACTTCACTTGTCAGAAAATAAATTTAGAATGAAAAAAGAAACAAGAAACATACCTAAAAAATAAAATAGAAGATAAAATACTCTTTTTGATTTCTTCATTCTCCTCATATATGTTGATATATGGTCATTAAAGATTATAAAAATAAATGATCATGAAAGAAGAATAAATTCATAAAACGTTCATGAAATAAATTTATAGAATAAAACGTTCATAGAATAAATGTAATGAATAGAGTAAATGAATAAATTAAATCATTCATTAAAGAAAAAATAAGAACGTCACACACAAATGACCTACCGCTTTGGTCTATTTTCTTGGAATAGTCATGAGATGAGGATAGGAGCCATTAAGGCGTAAGGATAGCGATTGGTCAGTTCTTTCTATAGAAGGAGAAGGTTGGATCATGGGAAATAATCAAAAAACATACTGAAAAGTACTTTTCCATTGTTAAGCATCGGTGCCCCAACAACGTTGTTCTACATTTATCTCCTCCACCGCTGACGATCGACGTTCGTCACCGCTGCTGTTCGTGGCCTTCAATTGGTATTAGAGCATTTGCACGATCTCACTCCATCGTGGTTATTGGACCACCGCTTAATCGCCGGTCCCTTCGTTTTCATCGGTGGAAGTAACATATTTGAATATTCATTTGTATTATTGCATGCGTTAGAGACAAAATAAAATCTCTTGCCTGTTATATTGCTATTTTGATCATCAATTTAATGCAAGTATTAAAATAATAATAATAACAACAATTATATCATTTCATTATAAGATTATTGCATGTCGAGTTCATTTGAATATTTTTGACACATAATTTGGTTATTAGTATTCATGCTAAAATATGCTTATTGTTAGAAATTAAATATTGCATGAAATGAGTTGTTAGTATTTCATTTAAATATTGCTTAATTTGCTTTTGTTTGGTAGCTTAATGAGTTGTCTTTAAATTGCATGAATAAAATCAAACAAAATAATTTAACCGACTATATAGTGTTGTTTTAGCTATCATTAATTATTATTTTGAAAATTGGTTTATTGCAAGTTGACATATAGTTGTGAAAACTTCTAATTTGAATATAAATTGTATTTTGTTATAGATTTGAAATATGACCGCTAATAAGCTCATTATTGCTGAGTTGGTTAAAATTGAGAAATTGAATGGAAGAAATTATGAGATGTGGCATAGGAAAATTAGATATGCTCTTATCTATGACAATCTAGAACATGTTATTGAAACTCTTCCTTCGAAAATGGATGATAATACTACTAAGTAGAAATTAAGAAATTAGAAAAATGAAAATTTGATGATAGAAAGGCAAGAAACATTATGTTCATGTTTATGGAGGATAATTTAATTAAAATTTTGAAATATATGACACTACATATAAAATGTGGAATGCTTTGAAGGAAAAGTATGATAAAACTACAGAAATAAATATCCAACTTCTCTTTCAAAAGTATAATGCTTGTAAAATGCAACAAGGACAAAGTGTCATGGAATATGTTAATAATATGATTGTCATGACTAAAGCTTATCTATAGCAGGAACTCTAATTTTGGAAAAATTGCAAGTAGCAACTATTTTGAATAGTTTGCCAACTAGTTTTGATATTGTAATTACATCTCTTAGATCAACTCCACTTCAACTTTTTAAATTACCAACTAAGTTAGAAATTGAGCAGGAAATTATGGCTAATCGAAGGAAGCATGAAGTAGATCTTGAAAAGATAAATGTAGCATTTCACAAGTCAAGGTATCAAAAGGGTTAGAAAAGAAAAAATGGCCCAAATAAGGTCTAATATAAATCAAACTAGATACAAGGAAAGAAACTACAAGGGCCTTATCATCTATATGGTCAATTTGGCCATTTTAGAGCAAAATTTCCAAATAAGGACGGAAATAAAGGCATGAACTTAGAATATGAATCATCCAACAAAAGAATTTTCATTAGTATGGTAGAATGTAACAATATTGTGATACTCACCTCCAATGATTGGTGGATTAATTCAAATGTAATCCGATACATTACAAAAACAAAGAAAGGATTGGAATCTTTTACAGAATTTAAACCTGATGAACAACGCATCTACATGGGCAACAACACCTATCTAGATGTGGAAGGCATTAACACATATCGGCTTGATCTTGGCGAAAGTATTATAGTATTGAAGGATGTCTTTTATGCTCCTAGCATAAGATGAAATCTAATCTTTATTGCTACTCTTATAAAAAATTGCTTAGAAGTGCGTTTTTATAATAAACACGTATCAATTGGAAAAGAGAAGAAAGTCTTTGCTATAAGTCTTTTTATACTGGAACATGAATTATTTTGCATTCCTGTAGTTGAAATTGAAATGAATAATATTGATGTTGCTTCTGATTAATCCTTGTGTTTATCATCTAATTGTTATTTATGAAATTTTAAATTAGGACATTAGTAAATCTAAAATGGAGCAAATGATTAAATTAAATATGTTGCTTGATATTAAGAATTAAAATTTGAAAAATTGTCAACATTAGTTAGTTGGAAAAATGACTAAGAAACTCTTAAGAAAAGGAATTAAGTTGAATGAATTGTTGAGCTTAACTCATTTAGAAGTTTGTGGCCACTTAGTCTTAAAACTTAAAATAATAAGGAATATTTTGTGACATTTATAGATAATTTTTCGAGATATGCTTATGTTTATTTGATATCTCATAAAACAGAAGTATTAAGCTGCTTTAAGAGAAACAAGATAGAAGTAGAAAAGCAACTTAGAAGGAATATTAAAGTATTAAGAACAAATAGGGGTGAGAAATATAATTCAAAGAAATTTGAATATTTTTGTGTAAATCATGAAATTAAAAGACATACTACAATATATTATAAGCCACAACAAAATAGTGTAGCAGAAAGGAAAAATAAAACTTTAATAAATTCCGTTAAGTGCATGCTTTTACATTCTAATCTCTCTAAAGAATTTTTGGAAGAGGCCGTGCTTACAGTAAATTATGTACAAAATAGAATTCCTACCAAATCTGTTCTAAGTACACATTATGGATTGTGGATCAGAAGAAAGCCCAATTTAAATCATTTAAGGAAATAGGATTTTGCAGCACATGTTATTCTTGGACAATTAAGGGATAAGTTGGATTTTAGAACCTTAAAATGTAGATTTATAAGCTATTGCGAAAATTCATTTGTTTATAAATTTTTCCATAAAAAAAAAGAGATCATTGAATACAGAGATACTACATTTCTAGAAAATCAACAAAATGAAAATGATAAGGAATCTATACTAATAAATGATAATTATTTCAATAATATCCCAGAATCAAATCCTAGGAATAAAAAAGAACATCAACCTAATATGGAAAATGTAAATGAATCCAAGGAAATTGTGGGTGGAAATTAAAATGAGCCTAGAAATGGAAATGAAGAAAATGTACAAGAGCAAGTTTTTATTAGCAACAAAAGAATGAGATTAAAACCTTTATAGATGGATGATTATCATTTATATTCTTGTGATCTTTCATGTTTGATAGTTGATATGGAAAAGGAAAATCACATAGAACTCATAACATATAAAGATGTAATTGAATTACATGAAAAGGAATTATGGCTGGAAGCCATGAATGATGAAATTGATTTAATGAAAAAAATGAGATTTGGAAATTATGTGATTTACCAGATAATAGGAAGACTATAGAATGTAAATGGATATTTAAAAAAAAGTTGAAGGTTGATGGGTCTGTTGACAAATATAAGGCCCGATTAGTTGCTAAATGATATACACAAAAGTCGAGAATTGATTTTCAGGAAACTTATTCACTGCTAGCTAAGTTCGCATCTATAAGAATGATATTAGCTATTGTAGCATACTTTGATTCGGCATTACATCAAAGGGATATAAAGATTGCATTTCTTAATGAAGACTTGTAGAAAGACATATATATGTCACAACATGAGGGATTTCAGGTGGAAGAACAAGAAGATAAAGTGTGCAAATTAAATAAGTCAATATATGGTTTAAAACAGTCATCTAGACAATGGTATATTAAATTTCACAATGAAATTGTGAAAATAGAATTTGTTTCAAATAGATTGGATAATTGTGTATATATCAGGAAAAGTGGGAGCAAGTTTGTAATATTATTCTTATATGTGGATGGTATTTTGCTCACCAAAAATGATACTAGCATGTTGAATGAAATGAAGAAAAAACTTAGCTTAAGATTTGATATGAAGGACATGAGGAAAGCAACTTATGTCTTTGGAATTCAGATTCTTACAGATCGAAAGTCTAGAACATTAAGTATAAATAAAGAAATGTCACTACGTATTGTACTTAAAAGGTTTAGAATTCAGAATTCTAACCTCACACCTACAACGTATGTGTATGGGAAATGTTAAGTAAAGACCAGTATCCTAGAAAGGGGAAAGAACCTTTGAAAGTGCCTTATGCCCAAGCAGTTGAAAGTCTTATGTATGCTATAATGTGTACTAGACTGGACTTGACATATTCTATGAGTTTGGTTAGCAGGTACCAAAGTAATCTCGAAACAACATATTGGGAAGTTGTTAAAAGAATAATAAAATACAAAAAAAAATTATTGCACCACAAACTTACTTATCAAGCAGATGAGCTTGAAGTACTTAGTTATTCTGATGCAAACTTTGGTGGTGACAAAGATGATAAAGAGTCTACATTAGGGCACTTATTCATCTTTGGTGGTATTGATGTATTTTAGGACAGCAAAAAACAAGGGTTTGTGGCTAGATGCACACAAGATCTTTAGTGACCTTCAATAAGGGTGGAATAATAAGAGAGAGAGTTAAGGCTTTGGAAGGAAAGGAGAAGAAGAAGCTGAATATATTGTTTGTAGTACAACAAACACGCATGCAGTTTGGATTAAAAGATTCTTGAATGATTTAAATCTTAATTTGATAAATGGTCCAATGAAAATATACTGTGATAATCAAGTTGCGATCAATTTGATAAATAGTGATGTAAATAGTTTCAAGAGGAAAACATAATGGAACATAATAACATTATATTTGTGATATTGTGGAAAAAAAGGAAGTAAAAGTAAGTTATGTTCCAACGGATGATATAATTGTTGATCCTTTAATTAAAGGAATTCAAACAGAAAAATTTGTAAAATGCGTTAGCTTGATAGGATTAAGGAACATTTCTATAGATAATAGAAATGAAGAACATTACTCTGAATAGTGGGAGTGGAAATTGAAAATTATTCGCTCCGCTAATAGTAGGAGTGGAAATCAAGATTATACATCTCAATGCATGGAATATTATACATGGTCTTTATAATCAAGTGGGAGATATTATATAATCATTAAAGACCATAAAAATAAATAACCATGAAAGAAAAATAAATTCATAGAATGGAACGTTCATGAAATAAATTCATGGAATAAAATGTTCATAAAATAAATATAATGAATGGAGTAAATGAATGAATTAAATCATTCAATAAAGAGAAGATAAGAACGTTACGTACAATTGACCAACTGTTTTGGTCAACTCTCTTGGAACGATCATGAGATGAGGATTGAAGCTGTTGGAGCAGAGGGGTAGCGATTGATCAGCTTCCTCTATAAAATGAGAAGGGTTGGATCATGAAAAATAATCTAACAACATACTGGAAAGTACTTCTCCAACGTTAAGCACAGGAACCTCAACAACTTATTCCATGCATGTTTATCATCCACCGCTGATGATTGACTTCCACCATCGTTGTCGTTTGTAGTCTTCTATATTATCTACCATAAATATCAGACACATTCGAATTGACAATCGTGAAAATGAAGAATGAGAAATACAAATAAAGACTTCACTTCTATAATTTTATTCTACTTAGGTTTTTATATGTTTATTTTTTTGCTCAGGTTTTTTACTAGTAAACGATTAAACGAGAGGGTTAGTTGCAATTGGAATCCGTTGGCCAACCTTCACCTATAGCAGACATTTTTTCTCTTCTTTCGTTCTGACTGGTGGGGATTAGAACACAAGTTTCACAGTTAATGTAAAACCCCGTCTCTCGAAAAGGACAAGATTTTTCTTTTATTCTTATATCTCCTGTTACTAAAAAAAATAATGCATACTCATCAATAATTATTTATTTCATCGACAAATCTAATAATCCTTTTGTCTTTCAATAAAAAAAATTCACTAGAAACTTAAATACTAGTAATCTAAGAACAGGTCTCACAATAATTAAATCCTTTGAGTCTTATCTCACAATAAATAAAATACATATATATTTCAATTTGTTTCTAAAAACTAAGATGGCTCGACCTCAGAATAAATTCCTGGAACTCCTATTAATGCCGCCATGTTATTGTCCCACCTGAGAAATTGAAAACCAACAAAAAAAATTTATTGAGTCAAAAGACTTAGTGAGTAAGTACATATCCCCCTACAGAGGATACACTAATCGTACAATCAAAATCTAATAAAGCTGCTATGAACTAAAAGTCTTTGTCATGAACAGAAACAATAATGATAAAACATATGATTCGCAATTACAAAGGAAGTCAACATTTTAATCTTTATAATCTTAAAACCATCTCAAACCTGATAATCTAGAAAGAAACGCTTTTCTTAATAAAAAAACTTGCTCTTGTAAAACTCTTTGAGTAAGCGTAAGAGAAAGAATCTATATCTCTATTTATGTATGTAAAATGGAATTCTAAGAAATCTCTTTCAAAACAACTGATATCTTTAAAAACTAGATTCTCGTCAACCGCAAGGACAATCTCAACTTCATGGTTAATGTAAACTCTGTCTTGATAACTCCTCATATAATATTTCCCTAGAAACCCGAAAAGTGTACACATTGAGTATTTCAATTCCACACCATAGTTGTTATTACCAAGATGAAATTGGAGGTCTGGACTCCTGGTCCCCTACAGTGGATCCTCAAGCATTTAAGCTAGTCTAATCTGAAGCAACTCGTTTCAAGGTGTTAAACTAAAACTTGAGTAACATAAGGATACTCGTTAAAATCTTGAAAGATTTAAAATATCATAAAAATACTAAAATCTCAAAATCTTTACATAGTAATTTCTTTCATGAAGATCAAAGTAGTTGGAAAAATATTCATTTGAAGTTCAATGAGAACAATTACTCAAAGGAGTTGGATATAACATACTTATTTATTTATTTATCAAACTTCAATTCAAATGGTGTTTTCATAAACTAATATGATAACTGTTGATTCAACAAAATTTTGCATGATTTTGAAAATAAAGGAGGAAAAAGATATAGATCTATTGTTATTTATGTGTGCAACATCTATGCGAACAAACAGAATAAAATTTCATTGGATCTATATGGATGAAAACTTTTATTCTCGTTTGAGATCTACCATCTAAGAATTGAAATCATCATTTAATCAACTAAAGTATCTAAAATAATAGTCTCATAAATCTAGAAGCATTACTAATCATGCTTATCCTTTTAGCATCATTAAACAACATAAAACTAAACCCACTCATCTAAGAACGTGATCAGACTATTCCTCCAAAAATCAAGAATCTTCTCCTCCGGTACACGGTATTCCACTAGATGATGATGACCACAAACCAACGATAAAATATCGCAAGATATAATTTCAGAAGATATAATATTCTTAAAATATCTCATGATATAATATCTTAAATATAATATTCTTAAAATCTCTCAAGATATAATATACTAAGATAAAATATCTTTAAAATATCTCAAGATATAATATTCTAAATATAATATTTTTAAAATCTCTCAAGATATAATATCCTAAGATAAAATATCTTTAAGATATCTCAAGATATAATATCTTAAATATAATATTCCTAAAATGTCTCAAGATATAATATCCTAAGATAAAATATTTCTAAATTATTTTAAGATATAATCCTCTTTATTCTCTCCCACTGATAAGAAAATAGAGAGAAAGTCGTCGATTAGTTAGGAAGAAGAAGAACGAAAAATTATATTAGGAATTCTAAAGTATATAAAAATATATATAAAGTCTGCTAAAGAAAAAAAAGATTTAAGGGTGTTACAATTAATTTAATTTGCTTTCTAGTGTGATAGTAAGATCCCTCGGAGTTTAACTCAAAGGGATCTAGGGTTTATTTATAAAACGAGTATCTTTTCGAATGATGTCATGGATGATGTGATCAAGAGTTGTTTTCAATTAAGCTGTGCGAAATCTTGTAAGTTGTTGTATGCCAAAAAAAAAAAAACTTGTAAGTTGTTGTGAACAACGACGATTTTCAACTTGTTTGTATTAGTATTTATTTTATTTGATTTTGGTGGGATGTGTACATGTAAGCAGATACAATATTTCTATCTGCAATAAGTTTGAATAAGATTTTCGGGCCACAAAGAAAATAAGTTATTTGTTAACCAACTCTTAAGTAGTTGAGTTGGTCCGATTCCTGCTGGCACTATTCCCCAAATTGTTATTATCTTATTTCAAAAACGGTCATACCTTAGCAAATGTCACGCGTGAACATAAAGTTTCTGCATGATCTTTTTCTACATATGCCTTATATATTTTTCCCCACTTTGTAAATTCTATGATATTATTCATCCGTTAACATACAATATGACAATATACCCGTAGGTCATCGTCCCGCATTGCTAAATGAATATCATAAATATTAATGTTTCATGTTATCCATCATAATATTCACGTATAGATGTTTTTTAGCACCATCGACTCGTTTGACTGGTAGTGATACACGTGTAAACTTTTTAGTTTGTCATGGTGTAAGTACTTAGTGAACCCAACGATACGATCGTTTCCAATTAAATAGGAACTCATCATACACGATCATTACATATTGAGAATTCATGTTAATAGAGGAATATATGTGAAGCGCCTTAAAATTTATGTCAAGTATATGCTGATGAACATTAACCCTATATTTGTTTAACTAAGAAGACTTCTAATTGACACTTATTCAGGTACTGAACAGTACCCAAGACGACTGATGATATGCAGTTGGAAGCATCTCTAAGCCACTTCAAATTTACTGTCAAAGTAAATCGAATCCTTACGATAGTCAAAAACCAGATACTTCGAAGTGGATGACCTAATTTTGACATCAAAATGGTAATCTTCCGAAAAAAAAGAAGGGATGAAATGACTCAATAAGATATCAGCAGCACAGCTAGCATAGCATTCTTCAGTTGACCATTTGAGTCTGAAGAATGCATGCAAAACATGTTAGACAACTTTTGCCAACAGGATGTGATATTATTTAATCTCCTCTCAAAAGTCTGAAGTTTTAATCAGTTGTAAGTATCGGTCTTATCCTCTTGATCATTTGTTGAACTAACATGGGGAAAAGTTTGGAAAAAAAAAGTGATGATTTCTTGTGTCAGACTAATTCCTTGATCATATTTCTTTGTGAGGATTACCTAATTATCATTAGAAAGTTAAGGAGTTGAGAGAGTGCAGAACCAACAACTTGGACAGAAAACATCTGAGTGTATAGGATTGTTGGACGTAAAGAAAAACTACATTAATCATAAGTAAGAGATATACATGACTAAAGATACATGAGACAATTTTCGCCAATAATTATACATTTTCTGCCATCCACCACCAAATTTGACGTATCCGACATTAAAATAATGCAAAGAAATTAGCGTACATGAATTTTTTTGCATTCTTTTCTGACATCTCGTGTAATACATTTTCCTTTTTTTAATCTACATACATATATATATATATATATATATATAGTATAATTTTCTCGCATCGATCTTGACAAAAAATAATGCCGACAGAAAGTCATGCGCACCGTAAGACATTTACATTTTTATTTGTCTCTGTATCACGTGATGACAATAATGACTTCGTAGCTACTTTTGAAGCAGGTTGGTGTTTCTAGGAAGAGAAAAAAAAAATCGTCCTTGATAGAAACAGACAAAAATGATGTCTTCTTTCTGTCTTCCTTTCGTTCATTTTGTCTCTATTCTTCCTAAACTGAAAAAAAATAGCTCTTTGTTCTTCTTGAAACCAGAAGAAGTGCAGTTGGCCACAATAAAGCCCTAGGTTAGTTTTCTAGAGAAAGGAGGACTAGAATACCTGAATGATCAACAGCCGCCATGGGCTTCGGATGTGAACGTCCTTCTCTGGTCATTCATTTTGCCAGTTGGAAGTTGTGATTTACAAACCCATAAAATATTGTGTTTGAAATTTAGAAGGTCATATGTTCTCTCGATATTATGTTAGTCAACTTAAGGGGAGATTTTCAGCAGTGACATCCTGAACATATGCATCTCGATATTATGTTAGTCAAACTAGCACATGTATGTTGCCGTAATCCATCATAAGTCAATTGTTGAAATGTAGTCCTACAATAACTGCAAGATAGGTTTCTAGGGAAAAAAAAGCACCCTCCTTGACTAGTATTTTCTATTAGTTAAAAATAGCCACATCCGAATTATCTCTTATGCGCTGATAGAAGATAAGAATGATAGGCTACCATGTAAAATCAAGACCGATAGAAGACAAGATTTCATGTACTTCTTGCCTTTATTTCATACTTCCATTTTTAGTTCCCGTGAACTTGCAACCAGAATTAAGATTTTTTTTATTTCAAACGAAGACATAGAGAAGAGAGATGAATTTAGAGAGAGAGAGAGAGAGAGAGAGAGAGAAGGGAAGAAGAAGATAAAGGAGAAGAAGAGGAAGAAGAAATAAAAGAAGAGACAAAAGCAAAGGTTTAATATTTATTAGTTATTCTGGACATTTGATAAGAAAGATAGAATATTCTGCACCATTTTGATTCATTTTTGGTGGCCTTTGTGTCCATACTGGTGTAATACTTACTGGAACTTTGTATTTCTTATCTGACATTAAGGCCGAAGAAATATATACCTATCTCAACTTTTAACAAAAATTATTTTTTTTGTTATTAGACTTCTTCTTCTTTGTAATTTTAATTTTACTATTATACTAAGAGAGAACCTATTACATTTTCTTGAAATAAGGAGAGACAAGAAGAGGAGGTCTTTCTTCTCTCATAATTTTTGTTATTTTATTAATTTTAAATTAATAATTAATATTTTTTGAGTTTCGTAATACACCATTAACTATCTTTTAATGTTTAAAATTCAAAAAATAAACTTTCCCTCTCCTTGTAACTTTCCATTTCACACTTCCATTTTTAGTTCTCACGAACTTACAACCAAGATTACGATTTTTTTTCAAACTAGTGTATATATATACACACTCATTTCATAATCAAACTCAAAAACCGTTTCTCAGAAAACAATATGGTATTTGATTTTGAAATTTAAAAATTACAGCTTCCTCTTATTTTTACGCTGGATACACTATTAAATCACCTATAGTCCTACCTTAGCAACCCCGCCCCCCCCCATACTTTGATGGAGCCTTGCAAATCACATTTGACTACCTCACAACCCCTCCCACCTCTCATGGAAGCTGCATCTCTGCTTCCACACGATCCCTCTTCCCATCGCAAAAGCCAAGCATAATAGCTCCCCTCTCTTGCGGAAGTCGCCGCATCTCCACTATTGCACAGCCAACCCCACGCACCTCTACCACCCTCCTCTTGTAGAAGTTGCTATCACATAGTCCCCCCCTCTCCCATGAAAGCCTAGTCACCGCAGTGCCACAGGATTGGCCTCACCTTCCCTAAAGGAGGCCATCATTGCCTTCTTTTTTACGCCCCTCTCATCTCCTTTGGCAACATCGACGTCGAGCCCTTGCAAATCACATCTGGCCACCTTCCTTTCCATTTTCCTCCTATTATGAAATATTTTTCAATGACACATAGTGAAACTAAATGTACTTTTAGTTATAAACCTAATTGTGAGACAAAACAGTAATACTAAATTAGTAATATGTTTCATGATTACTATTATTAGTAATACTAAATTGTTAAAATCAAGGTACTTGGAAAACCATATGTTACAATTAATTTCCATGGAATAGTAACAAAATGAACAAAACTAAATGTATGCTAATAATAAAAAATAGTAACAGTAAAATTCATTGGAAGTTTGCTCCATTACTTTTCCTATACAAAATTATAAAAAATATAATTAGACGAAATAGTAATATTGTTATTATTTACAATTAGTATTATTAAAAATGCTTAAATTTGAATTGTAACAAAAACTTATCCTACTTTTTAGGAATAAATGCTATTATTAAAAATCAAAATAGGAAAATATTAATTTCAAATCTCGAAATTTAAGGAACAGAATATTATGAATGGTTTCCATAATAGAATGAATAATAATGTGATTCAATTACCATAAAAAAAAATTCATAAATAATAACAGAAGGTAAATTTAAAAAAAACACAAAATCTTCACACACACACACACACACACACACTCTCTCTCTCTCTCTCTCACCTACTCTCACCCTCTCACCAAACATAAAAATCTCATAATTTAAGAGATATTAACTACTAGACGTTGCCAAAAAATTAGCAGATAAAAAGGACGAGAAAACTAAAAATCATGTTGTGAGAGATAAAAAACATTACTATATTATAACTAATACTAAATCAATAATATGTTTCATGGTTACTATTTTTGGTAATTCTAAATTGTTAAAATTAGGGTACTTGGAAATCATAAATTACAACTAATTTTCATGGAATAGTAACTGTGACCATGCTGATCCGAGGAGATCTCGGCGCGGAGTCGCGTTAGTGGGAGGGAGATCACAGCTATGCTAAGATGGCGAAGGCACAAGATAGGATAAAAGAAAAGGAGTCGCCACCTAGTCTTTTAAGGGAAAGACGAGGAAAACCACAAAAGGTTGAACACATAGGATACAGATGGAAAGGCTGTATGTCTGCTAACCAGAGGATAGGTAAGGATTCCTATTACGCACGAGGAAGGCATTAGGCACTCTCGTATGTTCGAGAAACTCAGTCTTTCTAGCATAAATCACTTGTTAAGGCTGAATGATTGTTTGTCAAGCCTAGATCATGTCCTGAACATGCTAATATGAATGCCTAGACAAAACTAGATGGATGTGCATGATGGTATGCAAAAAATGCGAAGAAATCCACATAAAATAGATAAACGATGACATGTGAGAAAAATCACATAAAATGGTGATGTTATTGGATCGATTGCTTAAGGAAACCATATGGATGTCAAAAGATGAGCAACGGAGTCAACTCAGGTCATCGGAATCGTGAAAAGGTCATGAAAATCGAAAAGGAGAAGATAAACTGCAAATGCGCCAGTGTAGGCCTTCCGGTCAGTTCATGTACGCTCTCGGACGTCGAAATCTAAATCAAATCAAAAACCCAAAGCACAAAATTAAATAGAGTCCAATCTAATGCAAGGGGAGAGGTTCCGAAAATACGGAGAAATCGAAAAAGGAAACTGTAACACTCGTAAAATTCATTTTGTAATTATTTACATTTTATGAATTTTATTCTTAGACGGGTGTTACTGTTCCGAGGCCCGTTGTGTGGTTTTGTGCTTTTGAGCTTGAGCCTCGTGGGCTGGCTTCTATTTGCGTGTCCCTGTGCGAGGTTTGGCACTGTGCATTGTGGCACTGTGCTTGTGGGGCCCATTGTGGGGTCCGTGCGGGGCCTGGTGTGGGCTGGTGGTTGAGGCTCGCAGTTGGCCTCGTTGGTGGTGGCTGGTGGTTGGATGCTGTTGTAACCATGCCGGCGAGGAGATTCCGCAAAAGAATGCGAAATCGGTCGGCAAAATCACGTCGAAAAAAGCAAAACAAAAGGAGTCGCCACCTAATCTATTATGGAAGACAAGG